>JZKD02S1600861.1:148469-178015 GCA_000966675.3 Picea glauca
CATTCCTTAGGGAAGACTCATTCCCTCCAGGTTACACTTTGTTTAGTGTCAGAGGAATGGCCCAGGGTAAGGAATGGTCCAAACATTTCTCGAGGGCAGACTCATTCTCTCCAGGGTACAATTTGTTTAGTGTCGGAAGAATGGCCCAGGGTGGGAAATGGTCCAGGTTCAGAAATCAGAAATAATCCTTCTTCCTTGGTTGAGAAGAATGGGGAAGATAGCCCATTATTGATATTCTATATTGAGGGAAGACATTCTTTTAGACCTCACAGATGTGAGTGAAAGATTGGACCAGATGATTATTGTTGATATTATATATTGAGGGCAAACACTCTTTCAGATCTCATAGACATGAGTGAAAGATTGGCCCAGATGATTCATTTTTTATCATAACATTGTTTCTATGCAGATGAAGACTACTGTGGTGGCAGACATTCTTTCAGATCTCACAGACATGAGTGAAATATTGGCCCAGATGATACAGTTTGTATCATAACATTGTTTCTATGAAGGATGCTCTCAGATGTTTGTTATGAAGACTATATGACAATAGATGAGGACTACTGTGGTGAATATGTTTCACTGTTCGCAACTATACGTTGCTGATCAAGTACTTGTGTGTTACTTGATGTGGTATTTGACCACTGGATTGTAGTTGTGTACTACTATGAATAGACATAGGTGTGTTCTATCCTTGTTCTAATTGCCTTGAAGACCATCAACAGATTATTGGAGATGATGATCATTCAGATGAATGATGAACAAATATTTTCTAGACAGAAAACAGTTCAAGCCTTTTACTCCTCTTGTATCACTCTATGGTAAGAGTGACTTATCCAACATCATATCTAATTACTCAGATGAAGTATGGTTTCGAGAGTTGATGCAGCTGATGGTGATGGTGATGGTGATGCTCATGATTTAGTCATGAAATAATCTAGATAACTATATTGATGCTACCGGGTAAATGGTATGTTTTGTGCTCAAGTCCATTACCTGTAAATACCTCTCTAGCTAGGAGGGAGAGTTAATATTATGGTAGCTGCGGAGGTATTTACCTCCATGTGTGAACCTGACGAGAATAGAAGACTCTGGGAAGCAAGGGAAACCCTAATGAGTTGGCTAATAACCCTAGAATCTTTGTCAGCGCAAGAAGATAATTTATATTAGGCTATTAGCCTCCAAGAGAAGAAGTCGGCCATAATTAATAATAATATACTGAACAGACACATACCCAGAAGGAGAAGTCGGCCCCAACAAACTGGCAGGATTACTATAAATACAGGGTGCCAGTTCTCATTTGTAACATCTCAGCAGTGACAGACAGAGCCAGTTCTGTGCAGCACTTCCCAATTTGGTGCACAGATTTGGAGGATGGTTGTAGGCGCAGCTGCAGCAGCAACTAGTTTCAGTATTGGCTTGGATATCTCTTGGCTAGGGTTTGGAACATCTGATCAACCTTTTATGATGCGCTATCCTTGGAGAGAGATGCGTTGTCCTTTGTTTAGCTATCTAGCCTAGGGTTTGCTTCTGGAGGAATTCTCAGGTCAAGGTTAAGGTGCTCGGAGAGTGGCTTCGGCCTGTGATTGGGTGACAAGGGTATCGTCAATGGTTAAACGAGCACACCATCTTCTATATTATAACAGACACCACCTATCCTCCTTTGTCGTCGGTTGATCTAGGAACTTTTCATCGATGCCATTTGCATGAATTGCATTAAGATAATAAATAAAAGCTTATGTGCAACATGATTAAAGAATACATAATCATGGAGAAAATATGAGAATAAGAGAAAGAACACAATACATGATAACGAAGTTCATCCCAACAATGGACTACGTCTCCGATCCCACTTCAAAGTGGATAGGCTTTATATTATCTCAACAATAAATTGGCATAAGTTACATGGCTATACCTCAAAACTGAAAATGGCTTGAAAATACACTGCCCTGATGAAAACTTTGACCACACTAGTGGATTCGTGGCGATAAATCGTGTAGAAATTACTGTCAATTCATGAAATTTTGACACTGCTCATCCCAAGCCCCTCTTAGGCTCTTCACCTCGTAATGCATGCCATTGTATTCTGCATTAATGCCTGGACCTGCATAGAAATGCATGCCCGTACTCTACTGCTGGGATCCCCGAGCAGATGAAAAAGATTGGGTTTAAGAATAAATTCATGGGCAGAATTTTCCAAGCCCGTGGATTGGTTCGTTGGAAAATGGAGGTAAAATTAGAGTTTATTTTTAGGTTGACCCACGGTCAAACCTGTGGGCTCCCCATTTAAAATTTTTGTTACAACTTATACATATATATAGTTTAACAAACTATATATTATTTGTAGTGAATCTGTTACATGGTTTTAAAACCATACTTGCCACTATATTAAAACAACCTCCCACCTTAAATATCCTTTGACAAGACCCATGCACATATATCTCGCCAGATTTGGTGGGTAGTAAGTTCACCAAATTAATGGTTTTACCATCGGAATGTGGCTCGCCGGTTGGCCCGACGACCATTTATATTTTTTTTTGTTATTATGGTCTCGGGACCTCATTGGGCGTTTCAAGGGTGTCACGTGGCACTAAGTGATTGGGCCACATGGCACCCTACCATTCACTGAACCTGACCATTCAACTACCGACGTAAGAGGCGATGTGTCTTTTTTTAAGGAGGCCATGTGGCGGCCTCTAGGTGGTGCCATGTGGCATCACCTGAGGGTGCCATGTGTCACTCACCAATTGGCCATTGAAAAATCCAAATCAACATGCCACGTGTCATCCTATCATGTTGCCATGTGTCATGTTGATGTCAGCATGACGCCAAGCTGACGTCACCTCTGCATAGTTGTCTACTGACGTCATCTGTATGGATGTTGATGTCAGCAGGTTGACTGCAACTTTGACCATCCATAACTTCTTCGTTCAGACTCCATTTGAGGTGTCGTATGCATCGTTGGAAAGATCTCGACAAGCTCTTCGACTTGGTGCCATTTTTGCTGAGATTTGAGGACATCCCTTTTATATCCTCTTGGATCATTCCTCCCCACTACGAAGATTTTAGGCCTCCAAAATCCTTATCAATCAACAAGAAGGTGAGGGAATTTCTCCCTCACTTTCTCCTTCTCGATCCACCATGCTTTACTTGGATGTGTGCCCTTAAGGCCCACTCGAAGATATTCAACATCACCCCTGCATGAAGTCCTCATCCTTCTATCCATGATGATATCTTCCTTTAACTCATCCAAGTACTCAAGAGAAAACTCTTCCACTGAAGGTACTGAAACACTCTCCCTCTGATCCATGATCATTGGAGGATCATAAAGTTTTAGGTTCTCTACGTTTACAACTGAGTATATATGCATGTATGGTGGTAGATCGAGGTGAAAGGAATTTGTGCCAATTTTATCCAATATGGTAAATATTCCATATCTGAAGGCTTGGTTGTATGTGTGTTGCACATACTGTATCTAGTCATACAACCACTCAGGATATCTGTTGTAGCAACCTCAAGGCAAGTGAACTACTTCTCTCTTAACTACCTCTGTCTAGTTGTCGGTCTGTGGATGGAAAGTAGTACTCCTCTTCAGCTTGGTGTCCATCATTCTCCACATAACATTTCCAAGGAATCAAGTGTCTCAATCCGAGATAATGGATGTGGGCAGTCCAAAGTGGACCCATACATGCTGAAAGAAAATGTGAGAAATTTGCTCAGTAGTGATATGCTTTTTACATAGCATCAAGAAACACATCTTTCTAAGCCTATCCACTACTACATACAAGTAGTCATGACCCATTTTCGACATAGGAAACCCCCCTAAAAAATCCAAGGAGATACTCTTCCAAGGATCAAAAGGAACAAGGAGTGGTGTGTACAACCCCAATTTTCTATTAGTGGGATTAAAAATGCACAACACACACACCTTTGCAATCATGGTTAAAATTAATTCCATTTGAGGCAAACATAACCTCAACAAATGTACTAAAATACTCTCTACCCCAAAATGCCCAAATACAAGAGAAGTGTGAGCTTCTTCAATTACATGCACTTTCATAATGGTAGGAATACAAAGTCTACCCAAACGGTAGAATAGTTTGTTCTGCAACCTATTGGAGCCGCCCTTGTTTTTTCCCCTGCGCAATTTTCAATTTTGATATTTGAGATCTAAAGTTGTTTTCCTTTCCCTTTCAGAATCTTAAAACTCAGGAAATCTTGTCGCCTGAGCAGAAATTCTTTTCCCGCATTCAAAACAGAACCATTCGCAAGTACATTTGCTCTTTTGTTTTATTTCAGGGTCTCGCAAGTCAGACACTTTATTTCTTGAATTCCCAAGTTCCGAGTCGCGAAAATGTGAACTCGGTTTTAAATTTTCACCCAAGGCATTAACTAGGGTAAAACCTTTAACCATGATTAGACGTCGTCGGGATTTCGCGCCTCGGCATCCGTCAGACCTGAGTTTTTGTTCTTGCAGCCTCGATAGCCGAGAACACGATGGATTTGTGATAACCTTGGTCAAACACTAAGGGTTAAAAACTAACCATGGTTAAATTTGGTTCTCGGCACTTCGTCACTCAGCACTTTCTTTCATCAAGTTAAGGTGTCGAAAATTTCGATTTGCGAAGTTGCGAGATGATTATAGCAAGATTAATTAGTCGCCTAATCTTAGTTTTCCTTCTCTTAATTCGAGCCTTAATTATCGCCACATCGCGATATCGCGACTCGACATATCATTCTCCCAAAAGTTTGTCTTCGAATTCCCGAGTCGCGATATGGTGATTTAGTTAATTATATAATTAAGGATGCGCCAAATCACTGTTACGGATAATTAAGCTAAGATCGGCACTCGCAGTCTCGCGAGTCGAAGGGTCGAAATGTAAAAAAGGGAACTCACGATGCGGCGAAACGCGAGAAAATTATTTTCGTTAAGATTTGTAATTTCAATTTAAAACGAGATACGTCTCGCGCATCGAGGTTGGCACACTTCACGAGGCATTTAATTTCTCTCCATAACCCGATTGCCTATCAAGCCGCCGAACATTGATGACATTAATGGAAAATTAGGGTAAATCCTCGAATAAATAAAATCGGATTTATACAATAAATTTTGGTTTTATTTGCGATTTGACAGATTTATTTCAAAGATATAGGAGAGTTTCGTTCTATTTAAAAAAAAAATGTTTCTAATAAGCGCACAGAGCTCACCATTTCTCCGAGGGAACTCATTTCCGCATGTATACACAGGTCTATTGCAGAAGAGCGAAAAAGAAAGCATCAACCATGGCTCCAAGAAGAGCAGCGAAAGCAGGTGTCGAGGTTGCAGCACAGGGTCCAGACAACGTCTCAGATACTTCTCCTCGGACTGGAGGCTCAGTAGACACTTGGTCGTCTATCACAGATATTCTGAAATCCGAGTTGGTAAACTACCCAGACTCAAATGACGATGACATTGATATTGTCAGGGACGACCTGAACACTAAGTACAAGACAATTGTTCATTCGGGGATGCACCTGGTTGCAACCAGACCTCGGTTACTCCCATACTATGACATGATCTGATGGGCATTGGATCACATCGACCTGCCCACCAGAACTATCATAAATGACCGACGGAACACGGTCGGGACTTTTAGACTAGAGCATATCCAATCTATGTATAAGCTACCGACGACTTTAGAATATATATATGGCAATGAATTCCTGGAGGAATTCAAAAAGAAGGAGTGCGAAGAATATGATAAAACCATGCCTGGTTTGATAAAATATTGGGTTTCGCGCCCCGCGATATTCAGAGCGAATGACAAGGGCATGTATTCAATTTCTTCATTGGAGCCACAGTATAGGTATGTGGCGATGATGACATGCCGACTTTTTGGAAGTGAGGATACCACGCATTTTTACATCCGATGGGTACCTCTCATCTTTCGGGTAGCAGAAGGGTGCTCATTTAATTGGGCGAAGATGCTTTCCGACAGTTTGTTCAACAGGATCATAGAATACCGGGAGAAAAAAGCAGTCGGGAGACCATCCAGATTCTACATGTCCGCGTATATCATGGATGCAATTTTCTCCATGACACCTTTTCCTTTGATGAATTGGGCTTGGAGTCCAACCGAAGAAAAAACTGTGCATGAGTACCACGACAAGCTGTGGGAAAATAATGCAGATAAGTTTATTTATGAGATTTTCAACTGGGTGATGGTGCCCCTGCACGTCGCCATTTTTGGTCTTTTTCCACCCCGCATCTCCGATAGCATTGCTGCGAACCTGAGCAGTATCGCGGACTGGTACATAGAAGAAGAATTCTCCTATTTCAGAGTTTTCGGAGCTATTGTTCCTCCTCTAGCGCTCCCTCAATTTATTCCCGAAATACTGGCATGACGCGAGACCTCTCGACAAACAGTGATCGGCGGCGTAAGCAAAGAACTGAAAGCCTCAGCGAAGAAGGTATGGCCGTTTTTCCCTGTTCGGTTAAATTCCTATTCCTTATTAGATTTTGGACATGCTAAGGCTGAGGCTGCAACCTTAGAAGGCTTGAATTTGGCCTATATTGAGTATAAAAAGCATGATCCATAGAGGATCGTAAGCACCCATTTGGGAAATTGTGGATTAAAGAGGTTCGAACAGGAATGCTTACCCTCGGATGATGTTTTTCGAGGGGCGAGATCTTATTCGAAAGTACAATTCCGAATCAGATCTCTAGCCCCCGAAGACAGGGATTCTGTTTTAAAATTTCAGGAGAATAGGAAAAGATGCCTCCCCGTTGTGCTGGGAGGTTTGGGCCTTTCCAAGGACAAAGAAAAGGAGGCCAAAATTTCTGAGGGGAAAACATCTAATCCCGAAAAACGTCAGGAAGGGGAGCAAGAGAAGAGTCCCGAGCAAGGGAAGAGTCCCGAGCAGGAAAAGAATCCTGAGCAGGAAAAGAATCCCGAGCAGGAGAAGAATCCTGAACAGGGGAAGGATCCCGAAACAGAAAAAGAGACAACTGAGCCACCCAAGGAATAGGGTCCAGAGGTGGAAGTGAAAAACACCGACCCGCCCGAAACTCAGAATCCAGAGACAGGGATAGAGACGAAGACCCCCAATCCTCCGAAAGAACAGGACTCGCTCGTCACACCAGGAAAGGTGGCAAAGCAGATCGGACAACCCATCACCTCTGTCACACCTTTGCAGTCGGCACAGGGAGACGTTAGTGAGGGATAGATATTTGGTGAAGAATTAAGACCTATAAGGGCAGAGGAACTCCCCCCTAATGAGTTCTTTTTTGACAGAAAGAGAAAAGCTGTAGTAAAGAGGGAATTTTATCAAGAAGGAGAGTCCACTGTCAAAAAATTCAAAGTAATGACAGATGGAAAAAACAAGAAGAGTGATGAATTTGCTACAGAAATAGCAGGGACGCTAGGAGCGTATGCGTCAGCAAACCAATTCTCGGTTGCAATGTTGAAAAATCAGCTCAAGAGAAAGAACCGATTGATCAAGACTCTTGAAGCCCGAGTAGCTTCGACTGCGGAAGACGCTAAGAGTCAAGCGAGTGGAGCAATAGAGCTGGCCCAATTGGCCGATAAGAAAGAGATCGAGGTCCTCAAGACCAAGCTGGAACAGGCAAATTCAGTGATCTGAGATGGTCGAGTGCAGTCTGGCCACCAGAGGGATACGATCACACAATTACAGGCTCAGTTAGAGGTCGCAAAAAGCAAGGTGATTGACATCGAGATTGTTAAATCCCGAGCAATCGACATTCGGAGCAGGGTTTCTTCTGCTCAACAGAATCTACTAAACAAGATAGGGGAGTTTCGAAAAGATTTCTTATTACTGAATCAGATTTCTGAGAATCTGATTGTCAAGGAAAGAAACGCAGAAGCTGCTCGGGTCGTCTTCCAGGAAGAAGTGATAGCTACCAACAACAGATTTTCAGCAGGGACCCCCGGGCTCTCCATTGCCGAACAGACTAGGGGTAATATTTTGTTAAAGAATTGGGAGCACGATATTACTTTAAGCAAGGAGCAGGCACAAAAAGTGACGAATTCAATAGAAGAAACCTTCAAGTCATAAATGGTGAGCTGTTAGGGATGGAGACTGGAGGAGACACAGAGATGCTAAGGCAAATGAATATGGACCGGATCTCCCTCGACATGAAGGAGAAAAATGAGAGAAATTTGATGGAAATCTCTAAGATGGACAGAGCAGAGATGGCTCAAATTGATGAGCATCTAATTCAACCCAGCACACAACTCGGCACCCTTGATATTGTTGATGCATATATGGGAAATAAACTTCCACAATTAGCTCGAGAGTGCTATCTTGCCGAAGCCATTTGTCAAGCAGATCCGTCACAGCTTGTGTCCCAATTCGTGGACAAATGTAGGATATGCACTGAGTCTATGCAAAGACAAGCACCTGACACTTCTTGAAAACGGAGTAGAAGAGATGGAGTAATTTCGCTCCTAACAGCTGCCAAACAGAACCGCCACAGCTTGTATCCAGTTTTACGGACAGATGTATCATATGCATCGAGTCGCGTAAAGGAAGCACTTGGCACTTTTTGTAAATAGAATAGGAGAAGGCAAATTTGTATAAATAGAACAGAGAAAGAAGAAGAAAAGGCTAGACTTTTTGGTACTGAACTGTAAGAGAGTTTTTGCATTAAAGGAGTTAATACAAGCAATTTGAAGATTCCCCATTCTATCACGACTGTGTTACAAGTTTGTTTCGTTATGTTTTTTGTTTCTTTTCATTTTTCTCTACATAATTGATGTGTATCACTATAATTTAGTACGACCTCTACTATGGTGAAGGGATTTCATATTTTCTGTAATTGTTTCTTGTCTTTCCTCTGCACCAGCTATCAGCGGGTGTAAGACCAATTTACATTTATAGAATTTTATGTTTATTTACACTATGTCAATTATGTTTATGTCAATTTCTTCTTCTGTGTATACGTAAGTTTTCCATTGACAGGAACTGTGCGTCATCTACAGATAAATGTTTTCTCTCATCTCACGTTATTTTTACCAAAAATAATACAGTTACAGGAAAGGGCCTTCAATTTGCATGCTTATTTCATTTTTTTCATGCAAAATTTTCTCTTTATTTCGTCCGAATTGAAACAGCAAATAAACTCTCTCTTTAAAAAATCATTTCCATACTGAAATTGTTCCTCAATGACTGTCCCTGTAGCGACTCAACCTAACATTCAACCCAGACTATCTAATCAAATACATATCGCTCTAAATCTCTTCGACACAATCCTTAAGACTGCGAATACGCGGGAGGAATTGGAACGTTCATGGGCAGCCATTGAACAAGATATTACTACCTAGGAACAGTTGGAATCTAGATAGCGAGAACGTAGAAATCCTCACTAGTTTCCTATATCGAAGGTTAGTGAAATCCTTTATCAACCTTTATCATACTTTCGGATGCCTTGACACTGTACTTTAAAGCCTTAAGTACAGACTCAGGAACAACATCTTTCTGGCGCCGTTTCCGAGGAACGAAGTTACGAAATCTTTTCCCTGGGAAAACGACAAACTATTTCGTTGATAGTGTTACTCTTTGATAGTGAACATAGAGTGCACACCGTTTAAGGCTTGTTTAAATCTTTCACTTTGCGACTCCACTGAAACACAAACTGGCGTCTGGTAGAAGGCATACTAGACAGAACCCGGATGGCAAGCTGATTACGCCTGTTAATAATCCTGAAAATATCTTAAGAGCGAGAGGCTCGTTCGAGACAACCGCTTCAGTTAAAAAACCCAAAAATCCACTTCTAAAGACTAAATCCGCTTCAGAACCTCCTTCTTCCGGTAGCCCTCTGTCTGATATCAAAGATCCAGAAGAAAACTACTCTGAATTTAGGAGTGAGCCACATCAGACTTTCCAATCTATAAACAAGGGTAAAGGCCCTTTGGAAAGATCGTCGTCATTCAACACACCAACCTTTCTTCGGCAGAACTTCCCAGTTTCACCTGATTCAAAAGAGTGTGTTACACCCTCATTTCCTACTCCCAAGTCGATGGCAGGCGTCAAAGGAGGAGGTGGAGGACCGAATGTTCCCCATCCTGGAGTATTTGCAAAAGTAGCAGTGAGATACGCTCCCTTAGTTTTACCTGTTCCCCTCCATGATTTACCTGACAACTACATCAAAAATCTTCCTAAGTTTACTGGGGAGGGATATTTAACCGTAGCCGAGCATATAAACTTTTTTGACCAGTTCGCAGACATCTGTGGTATTGAGCACGAAGATGTCTATTTGAGGCTACTTATCCAGACCTTCGAAGGACAGGTCCGAACTTGGTTTCGAAGCCTTCCTGCAGCTTCTATTCGGACATATAATAAATTGGAAGATGCTTTCCTCAGACAATGGGGAGAGCGAAAAGATCACTTATACTACCTTACCGAATTTGGGTCCCTAAAGAAAAAGAATTCAGAAACCGTTATGGAATTTATTCTGAAATTTAACAAACTTTATAATAAAATTCCAGCCGCTGTTAAACCTTCCGAACCCTCAGCCAAAGTAACCTTTGCAGGAGCTTTCGAACCTGATTTTGCGTTACTTTTGCGAGAAAGAAGAGGAGCCACACTAAATAGAATGCAAGACGATGCTGTTGAAATAGAATCTAATATGATGGCTTCAGGTAAATTGAAGGCTAAAATAGAAACAGTCAACCGTGATAATAGATGTTATAGAGAACCAGTAGGTCCTTCCGGGTCTAATAGATACACCGACGATAGAGTGGATGATATGGCCCGAATAATTAAAGATCTGTCTAACAAAATATCTAGGATGGAGTTGGATCAGGCTAAAGATGATTCTTCTAACAAAAGGGACTTCAGGAGAAACCTAAATCCCCAAAATCAACAGAGGCAAATAAAGAATGAAGATCAAAAAATACAAGCTCAACTAAAAAACGAAAATTTTATAGGAGCAAGTGACCTCCAAGATTTTGGAGATTCAGAAGATGAAGTTGCATGTTTCGGTGATGAGTGTTCACAGCCATTTTTAACTAGGGAAGACTATGAGAAATCCTTAAATACTCCCCAACCGTCTAATGAAGAAGAAGAAGGTGATCATACTGACCTCTGCGTATCTCAACCAGAAATATAAATGATAACGGCTGATTTTCAACCCAGATACAATCTGAGATCAAAAAATAAGCCCACCTCAACTAACCAACCTATGAAAATCTTGCCTAGGGGTCAACCTCATGAACCTCCTTTGGAAGAGACATTGTTACCCAACAATAAAGTCAGGATAGCAAAGACTCAAGAGTCTGAGATGAAAAAAGCTGAAACCCAAACAAAGGAAACATGACCGACAGATAAAGTTACATCTGCGACTAAGGTCACAAGTGATAAAGCGATCTAGACAAACAAGTCGGAAGAAAAAGGCTCGAAAGTTTTAACCAAAGAAGCGGACAAGGCCAATACATCTTACAATTTTGAAAATGAATTAAATAAAATTAAGATACCGATTCCTTTGGTAGAATTAGCAAAAAACCCCACTTATCGGAAGCAAATTGACAAAGCAATGGGTGTTTACGAGCCAGAAAGTCACTCCGACGTTATCAACCTAGAATATGACAGACCTAACATCACCTTTGGTCCTCATTTTGAGAGATTCAAAGACAACGTAGCTCCTTTCTATATCACCCTGAATATACATGATCAATTACTGCATAACTGCATGTTAGAATCCGGGGCTTCACATAATGTTATGCCCAAAACTATAATGGAGAGGCTGGGGCTCCAGATCACTAGACCCTATGGAGACCTATACTCGTTTGATTCGAGAAAGGTTAAATGTATGGGAATGATAAAAGACCTGGTGGTTACCCTGGCTCAGGTCCCGGTCAAGAGTATCCTGATGGATGTGGTTATTGCAGATATTCCCCCCAAATATGGTATGTTGTTATCCAGATCATGGGGAGCCAAGTTGGGAGGTTCTCTACAATTAGACATGTCATATGCCACAATACCAATTTTCGGTGGTCAGTTTACCCGTTTGTACCGAGAAACAAGATTAGCATATACTGTCAGTGATCCTCAGAACCCAAATAACTTTCCCATTTATGTTGTGGACCAAGATCTGGGGAATTGCATATTGTCTTTTGATGATGGTTTAGATGGATGTACATAAGAACTCGATATGAAGCAAGAAGAGCTTAGCCCCTTGACTGAAGAACTATGCAAAAATGGTATCTGGAAAATGTACTTTGATGGCGCTTCATCTTCTGAAGGAGCTGGTGCTGGCATACTTTTGGTAGCACCTGAAGGTAATTTTACCGTTCCTTTCTCATATCACTTGCAGTGGGACATAGATTACACCAACAACGTATGCGACTATGAAGCATTAATCTTAGGTTTAGAGGCTGCCAAGAAATTAAACATAAAAAACTTGGAGGTTTACGGTGATGCTAAATTGATAGTAAAACAAGTAAACCGACAATACCTAGCCAAACATCCCAGATTGAGAATGTACAAAAATTGCGCCTAGGATTTAATGGAAATTTTTTTCTCATCTATAAAGGTCCATTTTATTCCTCGCACAGAGAATCTACATGCTGACGCATTGGCTAAGGCAGCCTCGACCTTTTCCCCTCCCACAAATGTTAAACTGAAATATCATATTGAAATCAGATATAAACCCTCTATACCAGACAATGTCTGACACTGGCAGGTTTTTGAAGATGACGAACAAATTCAGAAATTCCTTATAGCAATAGGCGAGTTCTCTGAAACCCATCTAGATCAAGAAAACCAAAACGACCCAATGTGGATTATGCAAGAAGATGAAGATCCTGAAACCTTCCGAGAAAAAATAGCAGATCATCGCATGTTGGTCCTCAAAAATAACCAAATCCCGAAAGGCTTAATTCCTTTGGAAAGACTCTTCCATCAGAATGACATACCTGTAAAATCCACTTTGCAACCCCAATCAGAAGAAGTGGAGGATTGCAACATAGGAACTGAACAAGATTCTAGGATAGTAAAGATATCTAAATTCCTCCCTCTTAAGGTAAAGGACCAGTATAGAGACCTACTCAGACAGTATAAATATGTTTTCTCTTGGTCCTATGATTAGCTTCGAACATATGATACTTCTATAATTGAGCACAAGATACCTTTGAAGCCTGGAGTCAAGCCTTTTAGACAGAAACTCAGGCAGTTTAACCCCATTTTGTTGCCTGTTATTGAAAAAGAAGTTAAGAATATTTTAGATGCGAAAATAATTGTACCTCTAAGATACTCAGACTGGGTAGAAAATTTGGTCTCTATCAGAAAAAAGAACGGAGAAATCAGACTGTGTGTAGATTTACGGAACTTGAACAAGTCCTCTCTTAAAGATAATTATCCACTTCCTAAAATGGATCATGTCTTGGAAAGGGTAGTTGGAGCAAATCGGATGTCTATGATAGATGGGTTTTTTGGGTACAACCAAATCGCCATGAACGAGCAAGACAGAGAAAAAATAGCTTTCACCACACCATGGGGTACATTCATGTATGATAAAATGCCGTTTGGTTTAATGAATGCAGGGGCTACCTTCTAGCGCGCCATGGATATCGCTTTCGTTGGGGAAAGAGATAAGTTCATAGTAATCTACCTTGACGATTTGACGATTTTTTCTAAAACCGATGAAGAACATTTGATCCATTTAAAACAAACCTTCGAAAAATGCCGCAAGTATGGTCTGTCTTTAAACCCAAAGAAATCACATTTCGCTATGCAGGAAGGTAAGCTTCTGGGGCATATCGTATTTAAAGATGGGATCAAGATTGATCCTAAAAGGGTTGAAGCGATACAAACTATCAGGATTCCTAGGAACGTAAAAGAAATTCAATCTTTCTTAGGAACAATAATTTTTTTACGAAGGTTTATACCAAATTTCGCTGAGATTGTCAAATTGATCACAAGAATGCTGAAGAAAGATAGCAGAGTAAATTGGACGACCGAGGCTAAAGCGTCGTTCGAGCATATTAAAAAAGTCATCAACGAGGCACCTGTGTTAACAAGCCCAGATTACTTGAAATATTTCCTCATCTTCTCATTCGCTTCTCAGCATACTATCGCCGCGGTGTTGCTGCAAAAAGATGATGAAGGCTTCGAATGCCCGATCGCATTTTTTAGCAAGAGCCTAAGAGACGCCGAACTAAAATATGATATAATAGAAAAACAGGCGTACGCAATGGTGAAAGCGCTAAAAGCATTCAGAACTTACGTCCTGCATTCAAAAATTATCGCGTACGTACCAACCAGTGCTGTGAAGGATATATTGGTACAGCCTGACAGTGATGGAAAACGAGGGCATTGGCTCGCTAAAATACAAGAATTTGATCTGGAAATCAAGCCAACTAAATTGGTAAAAGGAAAGGGTCTGGCCAAACTCTTGGCTGAGTCAAACCTTAGAGCTCTCGATATAAATTGCCTACAAGGGGAAGATGGAGATATACGTTTGCAAGAGCCAGATGACCATACATATCCAAGCAAGGTCGAAGAAAAATTCGTATCGTCAGGCTGGTATAAAGATATAGTCTTCTACTTGCTAAACCTGAGATGCCCAGACGGACTAACACCAGCCAAATACAGAAATTTAAAACTCCACGCTGTAAAATATTGCATCCCCAAAAATCAACTATACTAGAAGGATCCACTCGGGTTTTTACTGGTCTGTCTGGTTGAGTCAGAAACTCCACGAGTTATAGAAGAATTTCATGCGGGGGACACCATGCATGGAGAGCTACAACCTACAATATCCTGAGGGCCGGATACTATTGGCCGAAACTATTTTCGGACGTTAATGCTAAAGTACGTGCCTGTTACTCATGTCAAATATTCGCTGGTAAGCAAAAACTCCCTGCACTACCACTCGTTCCAGTCAAAACCGAAGCCCCATTTCAACAATGGGGGTTAGACTTCATAGGAGAAATTAATCCCCATTCCAGTGCTCAGCATAAGTGGATCTTAACGGCCACAGATTATTTTACCAAGTGGGTGGAAGCAATTCCAACCAAAAGGGAAACAGACTCGGTGGTGATTGACTTCTTGGAAGATAACATCTTGTCAAGATTCGGGTGTCCCCGAAAGATTGTTACTGACAACGCCCAGGATTTCAAGTCCATGGCTATGATCGACTTCTGCCAAAAGTACAGTATCATTCTTGGCCATTCCACTGCTTATTACCCTCAAGGAAATGCACTGGCCGAATCATCTAATAAGAGCCTAGTAAACGTAATCAAAAAAGTACTAAACGAAAACAAGAGGTCCTGGCATGTACATTTGAAGCACGCATTATGGGCAAATCACATCAGTACTAAAAGGTCTATCGGAATTTCGCCGTTTCAAATGGTATATGGCACTGAGGCGGTTCTGCCTATAAACTTAGCATTTCCAGTGATGAAATTATGGCAAGATCAAAACGAAGAGCCCAATCATGTAACCCGAAGAATTAACCAACTGATTGAGGTTCAACAGCTCAGAGTGGAGGTTGATGAGAAAATGCAAAAATACCAGGACAATATGAAAACATTGTTCGATATTAAGGCAAAGGACAGAGAGTTCCTCCCAGGTGACTTGGTGCTAAGGTGGGATGCGAGAAGGGAGGAAGCCGCGAAACATGGCAAATTTTACCACCTTTGGTATGGACCATTCAGAATCTTAGCTCCAGAAGGAAAAAATTCCTTTCTTCTGGAAAATATTGATGGAGAAGTTCTCAGCGCCCCTGTCAACGGGCGATATCTAAAGCACTACATGGCGTGACAATCGTCGGATAGAAAAGAAAAGAAAATAAAAATAAAAAATATATATAAAAATGTATTTGTAAATAAATAAAGTTTATTATGAGTTTTTGTACATATTTATGTTTTTTGTTCAAACATTTATTTTCAATTTTTGGTTTTCGTTCTTGAATTTTCAATACGTTTTCAAAACAGATTTGTATTCGTTTTTGCAGGATTCCAGCCTCAGACGAAGCTAACAGAAAAAATAATGTGCAACCCGGTGTGGATGATAGAACAACATAAATCAGGTGATACGTAAGATAATTCATAGTCCATGAGGAAATTGAAAAGACAGAGGTGAGTTTTCTCAATGCAATAGGTTATTAAAGGTTGTTTAAGCAATCTGAGGTAATATTGTTTAAGATGCAATATAAAGGGTTAGATAACATGATTATTTTTGGCTTTGATCTTCAAACTAAATTTGAATGAATATGTTAAACCAAAAACAGTCAGTCATAATTTTTTGTTCCCAAATGCATTCGAAAACTAGTCCAGAACTGTTGTGACCATTTTGATATTAAACCATTTAATTGCTGCCTTGTTTTCTGTCTATATTTGGGCCTAACTTTTAGTGAGTCACTATCTTCCCAAATCTTTAGGAAGAGACAAAGATTTTTCGTTTCAAACCTCAGGGATTCTGAAGCAGATCTTAATAAGAAAGCTGGTCTTCACAACTACTTGATCCTCTACTAAGCAAAGGAACATTTATAGCAATCCTAACTTTCCTAGGTTTTTCAATAGCATTCGAAAGATCAAATCTTGCTCGAACAGGATGTTCCTTAAAAATTTTATTTTTCTCCCTTGTCTCCCTAAGAACTAAAGGTCTTGTGAGGGTGAAAGGAAGGTTGATTCCGAGTAATCAAAATAAGTTGACAGACCTCAGATAAAAAACATTACACAGATCTCAGCCCTGATATAAACTGATTGCTCCCATCTTTGTGTTTTAAAAGTAAATACTGAGACAGGTGGTGAAAGGAAATTCAGAAATAATTGCCCCCACCTAGTCCATTAAGACGATGAAAGGAAATTCAGAAATGATTTCCCTCGTCTTAGCATTTAAACGCATAAATATTTTCCGAAGTGGTGAAAAGAAATTCAGTAAAAAAGGGTTAGACAACTTCACCGGGGTACTGAACAGGCTCGCTGGCAGTGAAGCAATGTCTGAGAGATCTGTAAGGCTGTTATACGTAAACATCAATTTACTCTGGTAATCAACACTTTCTAAAGACCTGATCATTTCCCCAAATTCCGACGGGACTTCCCTATTTTGGACTATATAATATCATTCTTTTGATGCAAGCTAAGAATCACAAGACCTGTTGAATATCCTAGAACCGTCACGACTGTCTTAAAGCGTTCCCCAAACTTAGTAGTGAGAAAGGGAAAGTTGAGAAAGTGCTTTCAACTATGTTTGGAAAGAGTATGTGATTTCAAAAGAATTGCTGGGGTACCAAGCAAAAATTTTCTCCCTCTTTCTATCTTTTCCTTGGATTTTTCTGTTGATTTTAGCCTATGACTCCATTTACCCAATTTTGGCACCTGGTCTACTGTTCTTCCTGCCTCACAGGGAAGCGGGATCCCTAGTTGGAGCCTATGTTGGAGCCGCCCTTGTTTTTTTCCCTGCGCAATTTTCAATTTTGATATTTGAGATCTAAAGTTGCTTTCCTTCCCCTTCCGGAATCTTAAAACTTGGGAAATCTTGTCGCCTGAGCAGAAATTCTTTTCCCGCTTTCAAAACAGAACCATTCGCAAGTACATTTTCTCTTTTGTTTTATTTCGGGGTCTCACAAGTCAGACACTTTATTTCTTGAATTCCCAAGTCCCGAGTCGCGAAAATGCGAACTCGGTTTTAAATTTTCACCCAAGGCATTAACTAGGGTAAAACCTTTAACCATGATTAGAAATCGTCGGGATTTCACGCCTCGACATCCGTCAGACCTGAGTTTTTGTTCTTGCAGCCCCGATAGCCGAGAACACGATGGCTTTGTGATAACCTTGGTCAAACACTAAGGGTTAAAAACTAACCATGGTTAAATTTGGTTCTCGGCACTTCGTCACTCGGCACCTTCTTTCATCAAGTTAAGGTGTCCAAAATCTCGATTTGCGAAGTTGTGAGATGATTATAGCAAGATTAATTAGTCGCCTAATCTTAGTTTTCCTTCTCTTAATTCGAGCCTTAATTATCACCACATCGCGATATCACGACTCGGCATATCATTCTCCCAAAAGTTTGTCTTCGAATTCCCGAGTCGCGGTATGGTGATTTAGTTAATTATATAATTAAGGATGCGCCAAATCATTGTTACGGATAATTAAGCTAAGATCGACACTCGCAGTCTCGTGAGTCAAAGGGTCGAAATGTAAAAAAGGGAACTCACGATGCGACGAAATGCGAGAAAATTATTTTCGTTAAGATTTGTAATTTCAATTTAAAATGAGATACGTCCCACGCATCGAGGTTGGCACACTTCACGAGGCATTTACTTGCTCTCCATAACCCGATTGCCTGTCAAGCCGCTGAACATTGATGACATTAACGGAAAATTAGGGTAAATCCTCAAATAAATAAAATCGGATTTATACAATAAATTTTGGTTTTATTTTCGATTTGACAGATTTATTTCAAAGGTACAGGATTTTAAAATAAATACGAGAGTTTCGTTCTATTTTTAAAAAATACATTTCTCATAAGAGCACAGAGCTCACCATTTCTCCGAGGGAACTCATTTCTGCATGTATACACAGGTCTATTACAGAAGAGCGAAAAAGCAAGCGTCAGCCATGGCTCCAAGAAGAGCAGCGAAAGCAGGTGTCGAGGTTGCAGCACAGGGTCCAGAAAACGTCTTAGATACTTCTCCTCGGACTGGAGGCTCAGTAGACACTTGGTTGTCTATCACAGATATTCTGAAATCCGAGTTGGTAAACTACCCAGACTCAGATGACGATGACATTGATATTGTCAGGGACGACCTGAACACTAAGTACAAGACAATTGTTCAGTCGGGGATGCACCTGGTTGCAACCAGACCTCGGTTACTCCCATACTACAACATGATCCGATGGGCATTGGATCACATCGACCCGCCCACCAGAACTATCATAAATGACCGACGGAACACGGTCGGGACTTTCAGACCGGAGCATATCCAATCTATGTATAAGCTACCGACGACTTCAGAATATATATATGGCAATGAATTCCTGGAGGAATTCAAAAAGAAGGAGTGCGAAGAATATGATAAAACCATGCCTGGTTTGATAAAAGATTGGGTTTCGTGTCCCGCGATATTCAGAGCGAATGACAAGGGCGTGTATTCAATTTCTCGTTGGAGCCACAGTATAGGTATGTGGCGATGATGACGTGTCGACTTTTTGGAAGTGAGGATACCGCGCATTTTTACATCCGGTGGGTACCTCTCATCTTTCGAGTAGTAGAAGGTTGCTTATTTAATTGGGCGAAGATGCTTTCCGACAGTTTGTTCAACAGGATCACAGAATACCGGGAGAAAAAAAGCAGCCGGGAGACCATCCGGATTCTACATGTCCGCGTATATCATGGATGCAATTTGCTCCATGACACCTTTTCCTTTGATGAATTGGGCTTGGAGTCCAACCGAAGAAAAAACTGTGCATGAGTACCACGACAAGCTGTGGGAAAATAATGCAGATAAG
This sequence comes from Picea glauca, assembly GCA_000966675.3. NCBI lineage: Eukaryota > Viridiplantae > Streptophyta > Pinopsida > Pinales > Pinaceae > Picea > Picea glauca. Next base: position 167,924 of record JZKD02S1600861.1, read on the forward strand.
TTTATTTATGAGATTTTCAATTGGGTGATGGTGCCCCTGCACGTCGCCATTTTTGGTCTTTTGCCACTCCGCATCTCGGATAGCATTGTTGTGAACCTGAGCAGTATCGTGGACTGGTACGTAGAAGAAGAATTCTGCTATTTTAGAGTTTTCGGAGCTGTTGTTCCTCCTCTGGCGCTCCCTCAATTTATCCCCGACAAACTGGCATGTCGTGAGATTGCTTGACAAACAGTGATCGACAGCGTAAGCAAAGAACTGAAAGCATCAGCGAAGAAGGTATGGCTGTTTTTTCCTATTCAGTTAAATTCCTATTCCTTATTAGATTTTGGACATGCTAAGGCTGAGGCTTGAACCTTAGAAGGCTTGAATTTGGCCTATATTGAGTATAAAAAGCATGATCCACAGAGGATCGTAAGCACCCATTTGAGAAATTGTGGATTAAAGAGGTTCGAACACGAATGCTCACCCTCAGATGATGTTTTCCGAGGGGCGAGATCTTATTCGGAAGTACAATTTCGAATCAGATCTCTAGCGCCCGAAGACATGGATTCTGTTTTAAAATTTCAGGAGAATAGGAAAAGATGCCTCCTCGTTGTGCTGGGAGGTTTGGGCCTTTCCAAGGACAAAGAAAAGGAGGCCGAAAGTTCTGAGGGGCAAACATATAATCCCGAAAAATTTCAGGAAGGGGAGCAAGAGAAGAGTCCCGAGCAAGAGAAGAGTCCCGAGTAGGAAAAGAATCCCGAGCAGAAGAAGAATCCCGAGCAGGAGAAGAATCTTGAACAGGGGAAGGATCCCGAAACAGAAAAAGCGACAACTGACCCACCCAAGGAACATGGTCCAGAGGTGGAAGTGAAAAACACCGGCCCGCCTGAAACTCAAAATCCAGAGACAGGGACAGAGACGAAGACCCCCAATCCTCCGAAAGAACAGGACTCGTTCGTCACACCAGGAAAGGTGGCAAAGCAGATCGGACAACCCATCACCTCTGTCACACCTTTGTAGTTGGCACAGGGAGATGTTAGCGAGGGATGGATATTTGGTGAAGAATTAAGACCTATAAGGGCAGAGGCACTCCCCACTAATGAGTTCTTTTTTGACAGAAAGAGAAAAGCTGTAGTAAAGTGGGAATTTTATCAAGAAGGAGAGTCCACTGTCAAAAAATTCAAAGTAATGACAGATGGAAAAAACAAGAAGAGTGATGAATTTGCTACAGAAATAGTGGGGACGCTAGGAGCGTATGCGTCAGCAAACCAATTCTCGGTTGCAATGTTGAAAAATCAGCTCAAGAGAAAGAACCGATTGATCAAGACTCTTGAAGCTCGAGTAGCTTCGGCTGTGGAAGACGCTAAGAGTCAAGCGAGTGGAGCAATAGAGCTGGCCCAATTGGCCGATAATAAAGAAATCGAGGTCCTCAAGACCAAGCTGGAACAGGAAAATTCAGTGATCCGAGATGGTCCAGTGCAGTCCGGCCACCAGAGGGATACGATCACACAATTACAGGCTCAGTTAGAGGTCGCAGAAAGCAAGGTGATTGACATCGAGATTGTTAAATCCCGAGCAATCGACATTCGGAGCAGGGTTTCTTCTACTCAACAGAATCTACTAAACAAGATAGGGGAGTTTCGAAAAGATTGCTTGTTAATGAATCAGATTTCTGAGAATCTGATTGTCAAGGAAAGAAACGCAGAATCTTCTCGGGTCGTCTTCCAGGAAGCAGTGATAGCTACCAACAACAGATTTTCAGCAGGGACCCCCGGGCTCTCCATTGCCGAACAGACTAGGGGTAATATTTTGTTAAAGAATTGGGAGCACGATATTACTTTAAGCAAGGAGCAGGCACAAAAAGTGACGAATTCACTAGAAGAAACCTTCAAAGTCATAAATGGTGAGCTGTTAGGGATGGAGACTGGAGGATACACAGAGACGCCAAGGCAAATGAATATGGAGCGGATCTCCCTCGACATGAAGGAGAAAAATGAGAGAAATTTGATGGAAATCTCTAAGATGGACAGGGCAGAGATGGCTCAAATTGATGAGAATCTAATTCAACCCAGCACACAACTCGACACCCTTGATATTGTTGATGCATATATGGGAAATAAACTTCCACAATTAGCTCGAGAGTGCTATCTTGCCGAAGCCATTTGTCAAGCAGAGCCGTCACAACTTGTGTCCCAATTCGTGGACAAATGTAGGATATGCACTGAGTCTATGCAAAGACAAGCACCTGGCACTTCTTGAAAACAGAGTAGAAGAGATGGAGTAATTTCTCTCCTAACAGCTGCCAAATGGAACCGCCACAGCTTGTATCCAGTTTTACGGACAGATGTATCATATGCACCGAGTCGCGTAAAGGAAGCACTTGGCACTTTTTGTAAATAGAATAGGAGAAGGAAAATTTGTATAAATAGAACAAAGAAAGAAGAAGAAAAGGCTGGACTTTTTGGTACTGAGCTGTAAGAGAGTTTTTGCATTAAAGGAGTTAATACAAGCAATTTGAAGATTCCCAATTCTGTCACGACTGTGTTACAAGTTTGTTTCGTTATGTTTTTTGTTTCTTTTCATTTTTCTCTACATAATTGATGTGTATCACTATAATTTAGTACGACCACTACTATGGTGAAGGGATTTCATATTTTATGTAATTGTTTCTTGTCTTTCCTCTGCACCAGCTATCAGCGGGTGTAAGACCAATTTACATTTACAGAATTTTATGTTTATTTACACTACGTCAATTATGTTTATGTCAATTTCTTTTTCTGTGTATACGTAAGTTTTCCATTGACAGGAACTGTGCGTCATCTACAGATAAATGTTTTCTCTCATCTCACATTATTTTTACCTAAAATAATACAGTTACAGGAAAGGGCCTTCAATTTGCATGCTTATTTCATTTTTTTCATGCAAAAGTTTCTCTTTATTTCATCCGAATTGAAACATCAAATAAACTCTCTCTTTAAAAAATCATTTCCATACTGAAACTGTTCCTCAATGACTGTCCCTGTAGCGACTCAACCTAACATTCAACCTGGACTATCTAATCAAATACATATCTCTCTAAATCTCTTTGACACAATCCTTAAGACTGCGAATACCCGGGAGGAATTGGAACGTTCATGGGCAACCATTGAACAAGATATTACTACCCAGGAACAATTGGAAGCTAGACAACGAGAACGTAGAAATCCTCACTATTTTCCTATACCGAAGGTTAGTGAAATCCTTTATCAACCTTTATCATACTTTCGGATGCCTTGACACTGTACTTTAAAGCCTTAAGTACAGACTCAGGAACAACACAACCAAAATGTTTTCACCTACAGGCCATGGATTAGCCTCTCAAATACATCTTTGAAGACTTCGTCAATAGCATATTTTTCAACATAGTTAACATGAGCATTATTCAAAACAATAGATGCAAAAATAGGAGGTCTAAAAAGTATATCTTCTCTCATGGAATCTTCACTGGTACTGGTTGCAACCTGTTGGGCCCCAACAACTCCCCCTAAATTTTTACAAAATTTAAAGGGCCCCCATTAGAATCTTGATAATTATAATGAGATACAAAATCAACCTTTTCAAATAGTTCCATACCTTGGCTTGCTTTGAGACAAACTTAAGACATTCACTATAGTATGAGACATTCATTACAAGAGTATATGTCAAAATTTAGAAATGAGCATATAAATTTCAATTTAAACAAAAATGTTAATTTTTATCAATTGTTTGCTTTCGTTTAAATTATGAGTATGTGTTCTTTCTTTTTCTTATTAGCAAGTTTGACTATTTTGAATAATGGGTTCAATACTTCATCAAATAATATCTTGGTTGATTTCTCATTTTCATAAAATCATTTGGTGATATTAATTAATTAAATTCATTTTTCATTTTTCATCTCATTTCAAAATAAAAAAAATAATAATAAAAAACAATTATCTATCATTTGTTTGATTTTGTAAAAAACCAAAATTAATATTTTTCTCTTTTCCATTAACTTGAAACTTCTAGAATTTTAAGATCATATTTGAAAGGAAATTATAAACAATGTTTGTTTAGAACTTATAGTTAGTTTAAATTCATTTTTAATTTTATTGTTCTAGATTTTGTTTTATTCACAATTTTTAGGTTATTAATTTAGGTTTCTTTTTGTTTCACATGTTTCTATTATCAAATATTTGATATGTATCTGATAATGACTTGATTTTTTCATCCAAATACGTTCAAGATGATTGATCCAAAAATAATATTGGATTGCTACAAATAATTTTATGAGAAACAACAGATAAAATTTGGAAAGACATCAAGATCAGACAGACGATTTTCCAAGACTGATTGTAGCCAAACCATGGGGAATTTGAAGAAACGGTTGAAAACCCATTTCCCAAATGGACCCGCTTACCTTCCAAGTGGAAATTTTCTCTAATAAATGCATGATTTGAGAGATATTGATGTCTCCTTACGAGAAAAATTTCAGGTGGCGAAAATTATTAGTGACGCCCAGACTGTTCACTCATTGTATAAATATATGAGAAAGTTCAGAGCCATGGGGATGCAAGAAATTGAGAGGAGGATTTTAATCCTTTCTCTTTTATATATTATTTATTTTGTAAACTTTTCTTCTTTTCAAATGGAGTAACAGATGGTTGGAATTTTGGGAGAATGAATGAGAATTTCCGAAGAAGGATATGAAATTCCAGATTGCTTAATGGCTTTTGTCCTGTGAGTAAAATGGTTTTATTTTCATTATAATATCTTCATATTCTTTGAATAATTGATTATGCATTGATTTAAATAGTTTTATTCTTTTTTATCAATACATGGTTAATTGTTATCATTTATATATTAATTTTTTCAATCTTTAAGAATCTATTATCCCAAAAGTTATTCCAGGACTACAGTATGGGCATGTGATTTTGAGAAAGAATATGGGAAAACAATTCATATTTTTCTTTAGACCTGTGTGATGCTTATTCCATTTCGTTCTTTCATTACTGTTGTATTATGAGAATGCTATTATGGTTGATTTTAGCTTTAGCTTGTCATCATATGGTGTTTTCATACTGTTAAATATTATATGCTGTCCATAATTTCTTATTCCATTTTTTATGTGTGATTGATCTATCATTTGATCATTTTTAAATTTATTCTTAATGTTAAATGTTGGATAAAATCAATATTCAGATCTGAGTTTTCTCTCATTCTTAAATATTGATCATCTTGAGATCACAAGATTTTTTAATTAGACGTCTTTCTGTTATTATTAATTTACTCCAATATCAAATACTTCTTTGAATGTATTCTGGAAGTGCTAGTATTGTTTTGTTATAGGTTTCTCTTAACAACAGTACAGGCAGGAGCTCATACAACACCAAAAGATAAATTCAGTTGACTGATCAGTTAGAGGTTAGTAGATGCATTCTTTTCTTTTATTTAGAATTGTTTATGAATGAAACAATGATTACATTAATTAGCTTTGACTGTTTTTGTGTCACTGTTTCAATCGTATTCATTTAGTATTTATTTGTTTAATATCTTAAAAAACAAACAAAAAGAAGTGTTGTTCATATTTGATTCAGAAACCTTATCAAACAATCATTTTCACAAGATTTCATGCAAACCTTGTAACCTGTATATGGATTGTTTATATTCACATTTCTTTTTAATAAACATTAGTCAGTAATATATCATTTGCTAGAATCATAGATTTTAGGTTAGTTTCATTTCTTTTATTATTTTTAGGACTTTAGTTGGCCAATAGAGCCATTAAACCCATCAGAATAGGTTACACAAAACAACTTGGGTTATTTAGACAACCCCAGACCAGATCTATTCTTCCAGTTGACGACAAGTCAAATTTTCCCATCAACAAATGGCACTAGAAGGAGGGCCAAGGTAAATTTAATGATTAAATGTTTTACCCCTCAGCCTGTCATAATTCCACATTTATAAATTTTTCTCTTCTGTCATCTTGAAATGCACTAGAAGGTAGGTGAGACTGACAAGCTGGCCTTATATGAGTCTTTGTTTAAAATTTAGTTAATTTCCCATGGCTCCCCAAATCACTGTGTTGGAACATGCTTTCCACTTCTCATTACTTGATATTCCCAACAAGACAGTCTCTCTCTTGTCCAAACTCACCTTTGATGGTGGGGGGAATGTATCTACAAAAGACCATATTAACAAGTTTTGGTGTAAATGCATCAAGCATGATATTTCTGATTTAAAGGTTTTGTACATATTGTTTCCTTTTACTTTCAGGGGTCAAATTAAACATTGGTTTGAGTCTTTTCCAGCATATCACATTATTGATTGGTTTCCGTTTGTAGATGAATTTTTAGATTATTTTGAAAACTATGATTACAATCAATTATGTGAAGAATTTCAGACTTTACTAATCAATGGAAATTCATCTCTAGAAGACTTTTCAACAAGAATCCATCATGTGCTCTATAAATTTAATCTTGATGATATGTCATTTGTACACAATCTCCTCTATGATGCTTGCATCCCTTTCATCCAGTCACATTCAATAGCGAATGATGAATTAGTTGCAAATCCTACCACTCAATTGCAAGAAGAATTTTGTTCGGAGGATGAAAGGAATCCATCCGAAAATTTTGAACAAGCAAGGGAGGTAGAATCTATTGAAAACGTTTTTACTGACAATCAAATTGGTTTTTCCTCTGAATCATTGTATAATCAATCCTCGACCATCGTGGAAGAAGATTTGATGTTGGGTCAAGGTGAATGTCCATATTCTTCTAACTCTTGCTCTAATTAGTACTTAAATTCAGTTATTGAAGAACACTTAGGTGACGAAAACGATCTTAAGCATTCTAACATTCCAATGAAACTGATTAGAGATGTAGATCTGCAATTGGAAGAAGAAACCTTAAACCCTCATCTATAAATCATACCTTATCCACAAGAAAGATCAGATGTTTGTCGTGAAAATTTTCAATTATCTATCATACAGGAGACAAATTTAGATGATCAGATTATGTTGAAGAATTTATCACCAAAACAGAGTGAAAGTTTTAAGGAAAGTAAAGAGGAATGTTTTGAGAATACCATTGTTAAATATCATAGCTCAAGATATTATTTTCATGTGCTTATTTCTGATTCCTTTTACTCTTTATATCCCGATCTCTTCTTAGATTCTGGTGGACTTGATACTTTACCCACAATATCTACTCTTTGCCATCACAATCAAATCTTTTCGAAATGCCAAAATTTGGTGAAATTAATTCCAAACATAACACTTGTGAAGTTGGATTTGATGCTCTTTCACTTTCATCATTCGCATGGAAAAATGACATGTTGCAAGATGATTTTACACGATTTATTGTTGAAAAATACAATGCACTTATTCTTATGGAAATCAAATATTCTACATTGCATATTCGTTCTTTGATTAGTTCAAATTTTAATGTTTATGCTTCACATTTTGAAATGATCAATATCATCAAAGGAAGCGTTCAAACCAATACTCTAATTGATGTCATGAATCCTCTTATGATGTGTTCCCCATTGATATATCCATTTCATCAAAGTCATAGTTTGCATCCAAATTTTTATGACAGGATTTTAGAATGGCTTGAAGATTCATATTTAAAAAATCTTCATAAAAAAGATAAAGTTGTGCTTGTTTTGTTTCTACCTAAATATCTAGGAAGTAAGCATTACATGATTTTTTTAGATCCTCCATGTGAAGAAATTGATGAACACTTGGAGAATTGTCAGGAGGATGGGGCATTTTGGCTTTGGCAGATGGCTATGTCAGGTCCCCATAATATTGACAAGTTTTCCAAACTTACTTATGTTCTTCCATGCTATTATGACCCATATCACGACCAGATTGTAGAATGGTTGAAGGATTCATACATCAAGAAGTTTCAAAAGAATGGTAAGGTCGTGCTTGTTTTGTTTTTAAAATAATATATAGGAGGTAAACATGACATATTTATTTTGTATCTGCAAATACTACATTCTTTTATTATGATTTTTGACTTTATATGCCTTGTAGGATTGAAGATACGCTTGTGGTTGCATTGGAAATACGATTTTACTTAGCGTTTTGATCTACTTAGTAGTTTAGAGTAGGTTTAGGAGTTGGTTTCCTTTAGTTTTCTTTCTCAATATTTCTTTGTATAATAATGCAGTTATGAACACAAGTGGGTACACCAAGAGAACCATAATATGAATGTTGTCAGGGAAGTCCACTTTAAATCTTTTTCTCCCTTCTTTTCGTTGAATATTTCTTTTCAAAAACACAGTATCATCATGAAAATTTTAAATGAAAAGTAAAAATATAAGTAAAGTTGAACTATCAATTCAACCTTGACCCAAGGTGCCACGAGTAGGACTGCACTCATCTTAATAAGGATTTTTCTATTTTCTTTTAGTCTCTTTTATTTTTAATAATAATGCTTGGTCAAAGTAGCATCTCGTGCATCACTATCTTAAGAAAAGATCTTTATCGCACATGATATTTTATATGATTTAGTTCTTCCTTTATTTTATAGTGAGATGCTAGTGTATCCAAAATCTCAAGTTTATCTTTGGCCAAAATTGTTTCCTGAAAAGTTTTTTTTTTGTTGTTTTGATTTTGTGTACTTCTGATTTTGAATCCCATTAATAAAATTTGATTTGGTTTGCTGTGTGTTTTTTTTTTTCTTTGATTGCTTTGAATGAGTTTTCTTCTTGTTTGTCTTTTTGAATCAATATTTTTCTGATCAAAGAGCGATTGTCAAAGGAAACATTCATTTTAAGACTTGTATTTTTCAAGCAATTTGAAATAATTCAAAAAGGTCCTGATATTAAGATATAACTTAGACAATTAATTTTTAAGTCAATTGTCACTTTCATTTTGTCCTCAAATTGTCTTTTCCAGAGTATTACACCAGAGATATTGTTTAAATCTTTGAGAATTACGATGATCTTTAAACTTTTTATGCCATCCATATTCTTAAGGAATAACTTTTAAGTGCTTCCCCATTCTCTAGATGATTTCTTAAAGTAAATCTAAAATCTCTAAACCATGATAAAAATTTCAGTTTTGAAAGAAAATAAATAACATGAACAACTATTCACCTGTATTACAATTAACCTCCAGTATCACCCCGCTCTCTTTGTCATCAAGAAATCTATAATTGTATTATTATTTAAAAGTGGCATAAGAGGGTTGGAAGCACTTAAGTGTGGGAAGTGTGTGTAAACCCGTCAGGGTACTGAGTAGGCCTGCTAGCAATGAAGCAATGTCGGGTCGAGAGGTAGTAGGTATATGTTTTTAAATTAACTTTTATAGAAGTATACATCATGTGGATACAACTATTGGATGAGATTAAAGCATTTGAGTGGGTTAAATGACATCCCTGTCGAGGCTATGGACGCCTTCTGACAGCAGTGGCTCTGTCAACAGTATTGAAGTTCTTTTATAAACATCGTGACTCTTTGATTAAGACATTATTTCAGGTTATAATCCTCTGCAAAGAAAATTCTATTGTCTGGTTATAACATTGAGCTTATCCTAATACTATATGGTCTCAGAGTGAATTTATTTCAAGGAGCTTAAATCCTTTTTCAAGTCTTATTCTTTTCTTCCTGAGACGAAATCTTACCAGATCAGAGAAAACTACTTCACCCAGTAAGTCGCCATTTGTTGGGCCCCAACAAATCCCTCTAAATTTTTACAAAATTTAAAGGCCCCCCATTAGAATCTTGATAATTATAGTGAGCTACAGAATCAACCTTTTCAAATAGTTTCATACCTTGTCTTTCTTTGAGACAAACTTAAGACATTCACTATAGTATGAGACATTCATTACAAGAGTATATGTCAAAATTTAGAAACGAGCATAGAAATCTCAATTTAAACAAAAACGTTAAATTTTATCAATTGTTTACTTTCGTTTAAATTATGATTATGCGTTCTTTCTTTTGCTCATTAGCAAGTTTAAATATTTTGAATAATGGGATCAATACTTCATCAAATAATATCTTGGTTGATTTCTCATTTTCATAAAATCATTTGGTGATATTAATTAATTAAATTCTTTTTTCATTTTGCATCTCATTTCAAAATAAAAATAA
>JZKD02S1600872.1:4931-24626 GCA_000966675.3 Picea glauca
TCTCGCGATTCGGGACTTTATGATTTCAAGGAATGAGGGGTCTGGCTTGAGAGATCACGAAACTTGGCAAAATCTTTAAGGACAAACATACTTGTGAAAAACGGGCCTTTAGTAAATTACAAGGATTACTTATTCGGGCAACAAAAAGCTTCATTCAGAGTTTTATGGCTTTCGAAGAAAAAACAGGGGCGGCTCCAACAGATGGATGGTCTAGATTTTCTTTAGGATTTCAGGCTTTGGGTGTTTGTAAATGTTGTTCTTGGAAATCTCCCAGAGAGCTAAGTCTTTGAAGTGAAAGATATACCTCCACGTGTCCTTGCTGATGGACGGTCCAGATTCACTTTGGGACTTCGGGTGTTCGGGCTTCGGGAGTTTTTGTCTCCTTTTTCATGCAATCCTTCAAATTTTCGTATATCCAAAGAGGGAGATCTATTGTCATGTGTCCTCGTTGATGGACGATCCATATTTTCTTTGGGACTTCGGGTGTTCAGGCTTCGGGATTTTATGAATGTTGTGCATGGAAATCTCCTAGATTTGTATGGACTCAGAGTGATATGGCAGGCTCTCAGGACTTTAGGACTTCGACTCTTGATGTTAAACCCTACACGATTTCGACACTCTGAATGAAAAAAAATCGTCGATTTGATTGGCCTGATGGATCTCCATCGTTGAAAGTTAACCTATCTGTTCCCACAATCTGAGCCCGAAATTGACCACTTTGGATTTTTTTGTTTGTCCATGGGTGTTTCCTATGCATACAAAAAGGCTTGGTCGACCTGCTGTGAGCTCAATCAATGGAAAACATGATGACAAGTATTATGAACCAAATACGACATGTATTTGTCCTTCAAGAAACAATAGAAACATAAATGTGCAAAGACTCAATCAAGAAATAAATGAATAAGAACCAAGTCACTCAGTAATGGGAAATTGACTTAACCAACCAGAAGAGGAAAAATTGATGAAGGCATAGAGAAAAGAGAGAGGAGAGGTAGGGGTGCAGACCTAGGTTACAACAACAGGGACCACCATTCATGAGGGTTTTTGAGATAGTTGGTCATACACATACACATGGGGATTCCAGAGCCAGGGGTAGTTATGAGGCCACTTCCATTTGGGTTCCAAGATTGGTTGACATCCATGTATAGGTTGACCCAGTAGTACACCCAAGATACATGATGATGCAGGAGGATACAGTAGCTTTCATTAGTATATAGGGGTATACAATGATGATAGGTAGTTCATAGGGGCATGTAGAGGTGTACAATGGGATCTAGGAATATGCATTGGAGTGTAGGGAGGAGACATACTTAGTGGAGCATGGAGATTTCTCTCCCTCGCAGCATTACATGGATCTGGAAGATTACCTTCTCAGTAGAAGCAGTTATATGAGTGATGATGAAGAGAGTGTGATTGACCATCATTTTGTGGAGATACCTACTATTGTACCTGATGGTTTGAGATTACCGATGAGTACAAGAGATTATTCACCATGGGTGCCAATGGATGATTTCTTGGTCAAATATTTGGGATTGGCCAATGCATATGACACTCCCTATTCCTACATATAGTTGCAGTTATTTTCGTTAGATTTCCCTAATACTTCCATTATATACAACAACATGGGGGAGATATTCAGTTACATGGGACATGGATATTTGTTAGGAAGATACCTCCTAACAGGGGATATTTCATTATATACATCAGGATAGGGAAGGTTCGTCTGAGACAATCATATGAGGCCTTGGACATGATGGAGAGAGTCCTCGGATGTGGGACAGAGTATATTCCAAAGGTGGATATAGGTTTTGAGTCTCAACATGATGAGGATGGGGAGAATAGTAGGACAAATTCATTTGATGAGGACTATGAGGTCAGTTGGCAGGATGTATGGTCGCAGTAGGAAGCATCCGAGATCTTGAGGACTGTACATGATCTACCTTGGGTTGGACAATTTGGCCATTTCATGACTTGTCAGTAGATCATAGAGAGATTCTCCTTAGAGGATCCCAGGGATGAAGTCATGTGTAATACCCCAAGGCCGAGCCCCTGCTAAATTGTAAACATGTTTTGTAGGCTGGTGAGACAAGTGATTATAAGTTAAGAGGCTTATGTGTTTATTAGGTAGGAGAGCCTAGATGTTGAAGGCTAGGGAGCCTGATTTTTGTATATGTAAATATAAAACATCGTTGCATGTAGACCAACCATGATAAAAGAGAATGGGGGACTAAACTTCACTAGGAAGGGAAAGGGAGGGGCTAATATCCTAGAAAGGGGGCTAAGCTAGAGGGCTTATTTCCAAAGGAATATTATAATATTATTCCTAAAGATTTTGGTGAGGATAATTATTTTATCCTAAGTTCTTATGGGAGGTTGAATGAATCCCAAGTGGAGAGAAAACGAGCTCCTGGAGAGCCATGTGTCGTCTAAGGCACATGAAAATATATGTGGGGAAATAGTTTGTTTTTGGGATCTTTCCTCACGCACTGAACCATTCACGCACGCAGTCATTTTACTCCATCATTGAACCTCCTCCATGATCGAACCTAGTAACTTACACACACTTTTACTTGCTTGAGTCTGTACCCAGCCTTAAAGTTGGTTGTTGCTGCCATTATATGTGCCATACCTGAGATTTGTTTCTTCCATCACCCTTACCCGTTTGACATAGGAGTTGGACTGAAGAAGGAGGTTGTCAGGTCTGTGGGTTTGAAGAGCCAGGTTGTCAGGCCCATGGATTGAAGAAGCAAGTTGTCATGCCTATGAGAAACTCTCTTCAGGTGAGAGAGATTGTTGGGAAAGTTATTTCTCCTCGAGGGATCCCAGCAGCAGCTACAGAGCTATGAGAATTCTTGTCTAGCCTATTGTTGAATTCCTGGAAGGGAAGTGGAGAATCCGATGGATTGTTGAATAGTGAAGGTGTATACTTCCTAGGGTGGGACAGGCATGTGGGGAATGAGAGGTTGTGAGATGTGTGCATAAGTTGGCTCATGGGAGGTAATCCTTCCTATTGTACTATGCAACTCCTCGTAGTTTCAGCCTAGCTTAGGAATCCCTTTGCCTGGGTGGAGTTTAGTCCCATCTCGGGGGTGACCCATTGTTGAGAGTAATGAGTAGCATGGTCTAAGGCTGGGAGGGTCGTGGAAGGTATTTATGTAGTTTTTGGTCTTCTATAAAATGATAAGTACCATTTATGTATTCATTTGCATGATGTGTATTTGTACATGTTTTATATTTATGATTTTATTATGTATATGTTGTATGTATATGATTTACTATTATTTCCACATTAAGTTGTGTATTAGAAAAATTCAATTGTATGTTTAAAATTATATATGTATGATGTTCCACATGACTCTCTGAATGGTATAGCCCAGTGGCCTAAGGCTGGGGTGTACTATCAAATCTGTATCAGAGCATGCAATTTTTAGGTGGAGTGACCTGGCCTAGGTGGTTGGGGTTGTTACAAATTGGTATTAGAGCATGAAAGTTTTTGGTGGAGTGACCTGGCCTGAGTGGATGGGGTTGTTACAAATTGGTATCAGAGCCTAAGGTTTCAACATTGAACCTAGATGGGTTGTGTTTGAGGATTTGATGTAAAAATTCCACAGGGATTTTATGTATAGAGTGCTAGAGGGGTGTTGAGAGAGCTCTTGGGTGGTAATGGAAAGCTCAAGAGAAGTGGCGAAGAAGTTATCACAGTGATCCTGGTATTGGACCACAATATTGAATTTGAGTTGTAGGATATGTGCGGGGGGGCGTAGACTCTTCCCATCTGTCAGATATGGAAAAGGTGCACGACAGTTAACCCTCAAGTCCTTCAGACTTCATTACTTCAGCGAGTTTTAATTTTTTATTGAGAAAGGGCATGAAGCACGAATATCCGAATTTTCGGAGTGACTCTCAACCATAGATCATTTGGTAGAAGGTGAATCATTGGATTTACCAAGTGGTTCGATGGTTCGGTGTTTAGGGAAATTTTTTGAAGTGAACGTAGAATGGACTTCCTCTCGAAGTCACGATGTCTGAAACTTATCTAGATCGTTTGTGCTTGAGGACACATGTCCACAGATCAGCCTATTTGGGAATTTGGCATTTTGTGGATTTGTGTTGTAGTGTGGAGAAGTCTCCCGAAGTCTCGGAGTCCTAAAGCCCTCAAGTCGTGAAGCACCAGAGTGACGTGGCCTGATGACATCACCAGGGCTGATGTGGACCTCCCTAGTCATTCCACATGTTAGTCAGAATTGTAATTTTGGCGACCTTATTGGACCAATAGTATTCTGACACATGGGGACCACATGTCACCATCTTATAAAATGACAACAGTACTATGTGGACCCCAGAAAAGTTAAGAGGTTTGGGAATTCATCATTCGGAGGAAATAATGGATGGTGAAGGAAGAACTTATGGATCTCTGAAGTCCTGAAGTCTTGAAGTCCTGAAGTCATAAAGCACCAGAGTGATGTGGCATGATGACATCACCTAGGGTGACATGGACCTACTCTAAGCATGCCACGTGTCACTTGTTTTTGTACCATTTACAGGCCCTTAGTACCAATTGGAACCTGACATGTGTCACATGTCGGTGGGGCCACATGTCACTACATTAATGGGAAATCAAGCAAAGGAGATCGTCGAGTTTTCCAATTCGGTGTTCAAAAGGAATGAAGTGTGATGAAGGTGAAACCCTCAAAGCTTCGAAGAGCAGAGTAAATCCTCACCAATTATCAGGAGAGGATACGTGGCAGTAGATCTCGTAGTCCGGAGACTTGGCACTCTAGAGAATTCAAGGTATAAACATTTGGGGTCAAGAACTCCCAGAGGGCCAAAGTTAATCTCGATCATTGATCACAGAGGATACATGGTGCCAGATACCAAGGTCCAGAGACTTGTTACTCCGAATGAATTTAGTTGTAGGTTGCTTGAGTCAAGAACTCTTAGAGGGTTGGAATTAATCTCAACCGTTGATAGGGAGAGGATATGTGGAGGAAGGAGAGAAACTTAGGTAATTTGACACTTCGAAAGGTTTGTGGATGTTACACATTATTTTGGTCACCTCAGTGATCACCTGAAAATATGTGTTCATGTTCCCTAAAAATATTAAAAGAGACTTTTTCCATGAGAAAAGTGATTTTCTTTCCTCTGCCAAAAACCATATGAAGGAAGGTTGTCGCACCATGTTGTATGCATGGGGTGAGATGATGCGTGATCATCACATCCTGCATTATACTACGACTATGACATTGTCGCATGCTTCTATAAGAATAGAGTGCGACGATCCTTAAATCTTGGGAAAATTCAAATTTCACGAATGTTCTAGAAGGGGATGTTCTAGAAGATGAGGTAGCCTCCGATCGGTTTGGATATTACTCCCTTCTCTGATTTGGTGGGATCATCCTAATCACATCATCCATCTCTCTTTCACACTATATAAAGAGGGATCTCTCATGGAAAAGGCTAAGGTTGAATAGGCTAATATTTATATGAAGAGTTCTGCTTCAGATTGTGCTTGAGAGCTTTGCTTTAGTTCTTCAAGTCAAATTGTGGATCTTCTTCATTCAAGGCATTTGGAGAAAAGGTGTGTGTGTTGAAGCAAAGTGATATCAAAAGGGGACCTTGCAACATCAAGGCATGGGTTGTATTCTCCACTTTCTATTCACTTAATACAATAATGCATTTATTCCCTATATAAGCATATCATATTCTATTGTATAATTCCTTGATCATACACATAGACTTCATTAGAATATATAGATCTTTGTTCCCCTTCTTTGTTGGTTTGTGACTCTTGGACAGTCTTTCTATTCTTCAAACTCAAGGAAGGAGCTACAAATATGAAACTAGCAAGGACAAGCATCGTTTAAAAGTTATGTCTCTTGTAACTCATTAAACTAGTTTATATGATGATGAATTTTAAGGCGAAGTGTGCATTCTTTTATGTTTTGTTCTAGTATCCAGTAGGATCTAGGGAGATGTGTTTGTGTCCACACTTATGATTAATCCAATTGGAAACTCCACTGGGGATATGACTTTATTTTGGTTTTTTGTCTCTTATTTTCTTTTAGCCTGCCTTCTTTTGATTAAATTCATTCTTTTAGTCTGTGGGTGATCCATCTGGACTCCCTGGGTCTGAAAGTTCAGTCAGATTTTTTGTCTTTCTTCCATTTTTTATTTAGTTACATAGATCATCGCACTGTACTATATAGACATCCTGTGATGACTGACGCAGACCTATCGGCCCCTCGGGACCGAGATCCGCTCACAGGATCGTTCTTTATCCCCTTTGAGCTGGATCATCTCTTTCGATTCCTCATTGGAATATCAATTTCAATCGATCCACGGGTCCTTTTTGCAGCTTGCAATCTCACGAGTTCATGAGTCGTGACTCCCGACTCTTCCTCCCCAATATCACGATACCTGATATCGTGAAATGGTTACGGCTCTTTCTCTGTCAGCACCTTCTGTGTGTGACCACTGGCTAGGCTTAAATGCCAGCGCCTCTCGCAACTCCCCACTTCACGAGTTTCACTGTCAAGCTCACGTACTCTTGTCTCGTGAATCCCCAAGACGCAAAAATTTAGCAGAGTGTTGACTCCTTCCAATATGTGACATGTGTCCGTCGGTCTAATTCCCGGGTCCACTATGTGGTTCTGCCACGTGTCCCCTCTGTGCCTCGGCTCTCGGCACTTTGTGACTTCTGATGTCGAAAACAACTCCTTTCAACCTACGAACCCCCAAATGCGCGAAATGCGATGGGGTTCCTGATCCAACGGTCCTCCTGTAACCTAAATCTGACAGCTATCCTCACTCCTCGCGATTTCGTGACTTCACGACTTGGAGCACCCAACTCTTGGGCTCTCACCTTGCGAACCTCTGAGTTCGCAAGATCCCTAGATCTCTGCCACCTGTCCTCCTCCTAACGGACGGCTGCAATTCTCTCGCAGTTTCATGACTTCACCACTCTCGGGACAAAAGTCTCAACCTCTTATCCTTCGATATGCTAAAATGGCGAATTTTCGACACATCATCTACGTGGGTCCCACGATGGCACTTCCCACATTTTTGGAATTTCGGACTTTGCGACTTCACAAATCTTGCTGCTAAGCCTTCAGCTCTTCAACCCACGAAACCCCGAATTGGTCAATGAAAGTCTAACCTCTGTGTCGGCGAGTATGCCACCTGTCTACTCTCAGATGGATGGTCCTGATCCTCTTCGTGACTTCGCCACTCGCGAATTTGAAGGAATTCCTCTTCTAAACCCCGATGTCTAAATCCCTGAATGAGAGGATCTCGTGACACATGTCCTTCCAATCGAACGGCTCAGATTCTCTCGCTATTTTGGGACTTCACACCTCGTGACCTCGCGAGTCTTTATGCAAAGGTTTCGACCCTTCAACTCACGAAACCCCGAAATGAGATTTACGTGGGTGATCCAATGGCCCTTGTTGGTTTAGATCCTACGGTCCAATTCTCCCGAGATTTCACTTCAAAAAATGCTTACCGTAACTTCCCTACTCCTCTGCAATATCTGACGGCCCTCGGGACTTCACAAATTCTCCACGGAGAATTTCGATCGTCCAATTCCTCCTTGACGATTTCTGTGAAATGAACATGGTATCTCTTCACGAAATTTATCCACCAGCAACCAATGTCGCTACGCATTTTTCCAATACTTCAAGGCACTATCCCTCTTGAGATTTCTCCATAAATCGAGTCTTCAAGAAGACTCCTACATGCACTCGTTGTGGCAATTCTTCAAATACTTCCTGAGTTTTCAAACTCTGAGACTCTTCTCAGCCTATGCACACCTTGCACGGCTCCTGTGCTTAACTTGCACTCCTGCAAGAATGAGAACAATGTTCTCCCTCCTGAGCTTGCAAAGACAAACTCTGACTTCTGTCAACACACACCGTGCGGACAAATTTCGCTGCACTCCTTGCAGGAAAACTCTTGCTCAGACAGAGAAACAATTGAAACTCATTCCTTACTTTCCCTCTCTTCAGATTTCAGACACTAAATATGAAATCATACATTCGTGCATCAAAGAAAATGCATAACAAAGAGTAAACAAGCATATATCAATCAGCATGTACAAACACAGAAAGTGATTGAACACCATGAGTTTGAACTAAATATCTTTGTATTAATCCAGAACTTTTGTACATGGGTTTTTTACTCTACATAGCTCTCTGCTTCTTCTTCTCTATGCTCCCTTGATTGATTATGCTGCTAATGTTACAATGATACAAGTGAGGGTGTCTATATCCGTTTTCCCTCTAGCTCCTAAAATTGTCTAATCTGAGAATTCAAAGATACCTACTTACATTTACTAGCATAAATGCCTCTTAGTCCTTTAGACGAGAGTGGGATGCTCAAGGTCTGATTACAATCAAGAAGTATGCCCTTCCTTAATTATCTCATTTACGTTTGGCGTATCGAACTCCAAAACATTTCAAACAATTTATCATGTGCCAAAATGCATTAGCGCTTGCCCCAGGCTTGCTTGACATTGGCGATGCTCCTGCATCAACAACCCTTTGACGTCGCATCATGTTGGTGGAAACTAGTGCGATGACACCACACTGTGCCCTATTGGCAGCATGCGACGACCTTAGATCGTCACACTATGCTCCACTGTCACCTGCGACAATTCCTGTAGGAATTGTTAGAGAGAGCCAATTTTTCTTTTTTCACCCAGTTTTGCCTCAATTGCCTGGGATGAACTTCTGATACCAGTGTTTGATTGATTTATGAATTTAAATCTTGAATTTGATTAATTTTTGGAAATTGAAAGTTTTTCTTTGTAATTTTGCGAGTTTTTGTTTTTTGATTTTTTGTCACAAGGGTATAATCTATGGATCTTGGTCTTGAGTGCTTGTTTGACAAAGGGTCTTTGATTTATTTGGAGTTTTGAATTGTTTTTACTTTCCAGATTGTATATCGATTGAAAGACATTTTTTTTTGCATTTGACAAAAGGATTTCCTATCATTTTCATTTTTGTCTACGTTATGAGTTTGATTTGGGAATTGTGTTGAGAATGTGTTAATTTTCTTGGATTATGCTTTCTTTTCTTCATTACATATCTGATCTAATTTGAGGAAGAAAGGACTGAAGTCATTTCTTGTTTTTGGTAATTGTTCATAAGAAAATTCTTGCATTCGAAATATTTTCTAAAGAGAGAAAATTGGAAAATTTTGTAGCTTAGGATTATTTGGAATTTTGTTCATTCGAAATTGATAAATTGAGATTCGTAGCTTTTGTACTTCAAAAGAAATACCTTATCCCTACTGTAATTAGAGTTCATCAAATTGAAATATTTCATATTCGTCTCTTCTTGAATTTTATTGGGTCAAGGTCACATACATCATCAGTTTCATTTCCATCTCCCTTTTAAGTAAACAACACCATTTAAAACATAGCGTAATTTTAAAATTTATTAGCAACTTTTATTTTGTAGAAATTCTCTTCACCAACATTAGCTAGGATAGCGCTTTGGAATAGGTTGTAAGGTACACTCTCCAAAGCATCAAAACAAACAATCATATCTTGTGATAGGGAGAGTTCAAGTTTAATTGCTACATTTTTTCCTGGGAAGCCCTTCTAACACAAGGGTCAATCATGCGGTCGCATTATGACTGGTAGAGTTACTCACCCTGATTTGTTGGTCTTAGTGTAGAGATTGTGTGTATTATTGGGGGTCACTTCAGGGTATACCCAAGATTATGTGTGGGAGCTTCTCAAGTTGATTTCGGGCTAGATACCCTGCCTTTGCACGTGGATCAGACTGTCAACTGTTTCCCCAGGCATCAGTGTTGTAATTGGTAACCTTATTAGCCTATCTCTTTAGTGTCTTTACATGAGGTGGTTGTGGAGGGGAAAGTATTCAAAGTACCTGGAATCGACGTTGGCCAAACTCACTCGGGCTCCCTGGAGGGTATACCCATGATTATGTGTGTGAGCTTGCACCGAGGTGTAAGTCCGTTAAGCAGGTCGTCAACATAACTTTTCCACCTTCTTTATCTCATCCCCTTCTTATCTTGATTTCGCGACGTTGGATTTCATCACTAACTAGTGACTTCAAAACAAGAAGGCTTGTTTGCTTGGTTTGATTTATAGATTTTATTAGTGAGTGTTGTTTGTTTCTCTAGTTGGCCATATATTTGTTTCGTTATTTATTTGGTTCAACCAACATCGGCCTTCGCCGTTCACGTAGGATGCAAGGGATACCTCCGGAAGATCTGGAAGGTTACATCCCTTTGCTTCCTAACTCACTAGAAGGCTCTCCTAAGGGAGAAGTCAATAACAAAGTAGCCTCTGAGATTGGAAGTTTGCATTCTTTAAAGGAATTCAAAATTGTTTTGGATTCTTTAGAGGCATTCAGACTTCTCGTAAATCCGTTATTGAGTATTAGACATGATCCACATTTTCTCCAGATGAACTCGTGAGGAGAAATTTTTGTTGTCAAGAATATTGAAGTACCTACTAGACCTAACACAGAATTTGGAGTAGATGATCCAATTTTTCAAAGTGAATCATTTAGAACCACGGTTCACACTACCGGAATTTTTAATCCTAATTCTTCGAGATGTGATATTTTTAACACACTAGAAACGAGTTCTAATCAACCTATGGCAATGCAAATTCATGAAATTTCTATTACCTATACAATACCTTTAGGTAATTTTATCGGCACAACCAGTAATGTCGTCATAGTTTTAGACCAATTTTTGGTTGGTTCTCACTCAATTCTTCCTCTCCAGATTGCCCACTCTACCATGATCCCACAAGCTACGACTATTTCTACTGGAAATGTGTTTATCACTCAAGCTCCTATTGGAACACCACTTCCGCTTAGACCAAATCCGTCACTTCCCCCTGGGTATAATTCTTTGAATACTTCCATTTTTATTCCAGCTCATAATCCATTGGGAGGGTATAGACTTTTTGTTCCTATTCTATCTCCTCAAATAACACAGTCAAATTTGTTTATTTTAGGTGATAGGAAGTCATTGAAAAATACATTTCTAATTTTTTTAAGGTTAATTTTTTAGAGCCTTAGGTTCATAATAAAGTTTGAAAAACATTTGGTTTGGTTTTCCCTTCAAAAAAATCAAAACTCGGGTTTCAGTAGCTAAGCGCCTTTCCAAAAGGGCTTCTAAGCCATCGAAAGTGCAGAAATTCTGCGTTTTTACTAGGTTGAGTCATCATTTTCAAACGATGAGTTTGAGAAACTGGAAGATCATTTTGAGAAACGGTCAGAGGTTTTTGTGCCTCACATAAAAAATACCAATAACCTCTCTCAATTTTCCTACAGGTGTCATATATTGGGAGAATCGAATTCATCTCTGAACCCTAATTTTTGGATCACAGAATTTACCTGTTTGACACATGTTTTTGAAATGAAGATCACGGGCAAATAAAAACGAATCTCAAATAACTGAGAGAGGTTTTTTCTAAAAACAAACCTATATAAAAAAAAATCTCTCAGTTTTCCAAAATCTAGTTTTATTTGAGATATATGGGTGAATATTTGAGAGGAATATTTCCAGAATTTTCGGTGTCTTAGGCGAACATTTCAACTGTTCATTAACCACCGAAAGCACAGACATGGCAAATAGGTCGTATTTTTTCCCAGATCTAACTTTTTCTCAACCAAACTTCTCGAGAATGGTTTCTTAAGATGCATGATAATTAAATACATCATATTTAAGGTTTTGGCTTGATGTATGAGGTGTTTTAGATAGTGGCAAAATGGAAATAACCACCTATTTTCTGGGCACAAAAAACAGTTTTTGTCTAAAAATAGAAAATTCAACCCATATGGTTTTCTACGGATATTCAACAGCCTTGGAAGGTTTTCTACACTTGGAAAATATTTTGAAGGAGATAAAAATCATAAAAGATAAGGAGTTGACCTAGTTTTTAGGATCTCTTCCTATTATTTTGTGATAGTTTTTTACTATCTATTTTAAGTAAATCTGGTCCTACTTTTCAGGATCTAGATTTCTCATGTAAAGGCTATAAATCCATAGACTATTGATGTAACAAAGGGGGGAGAAATTCATTCCTTGAGGCTAAAGGTTCGATTTTGAGTTCTATAATCCACTGTTATTGTAAAAAGACACTTTCTTTAATATATTAAGCCTGCAAGCTTCTTTCATTTGTTATTCTCAGACTCTCCTTCATCTTTGTCTATGCATATGAGTTTAAATCATTCTTTTGTCTATGTTTAATGGTCCCATGGTAACTGTCATCTTACTTTTGACTGTTAAGAAAGAATCATAAGCATCCTTGGCTAGTTTGTTGACCCATCATATATATTGCCTATGTATGTTCTGGTTAACTGATTGGTTTTCTTATCCATTTGATTTACAAACTTATCTGATAATAGATCTTGAAGGCCTTGTATTGCATGAATATAGCTAGATTGTCTTGAAGATACAATCCAGTGATTAATATATTCATCTTGATCCAAACCCACACCCATTATTGATAAAATAGTTACAAAAAGGTTTAGTTACCAGGCATCTCTCAGATACAGCCTAGGAGAGTTTCCTAGAGTGATAACAAATTGGCGTTGTTTCCGAGGAAAGGAGATTGAAGCTTAGCTTCCCTGGGAGACGACATAGTTCTAGCTTTTGATGATAGACAAAGGCTGGGAATCATATTGGTTGTAATATTCTATCTGGCGAATCCATGAAGGAAGAATTTAGTGGCGACTCCACTGTCTTCAACTGTCAAAGGCATTTGCTGCTCTTTTGGCTAGGAGGTTTGCACCTCTTAACTTTTCTACAATTCCTAGTTTCCCACATCCAGTACCTTTTATGGATATTTGGGGAGACTACCTTCCACAGTTCAGAGAAGTGAAAGAGGATAATCCTTTAGATCATCTCATCAGATTTCATCAATGCATGGCTCAGTTACATATACATGATGAATATTTTCTCATCAAGATTTTTTTCTATTCATTGGAGGGTGATGCACGTAAGTGGTATTTCTCATTAACTCCTTCTAGTATTTCATCTTTGAAAGAGTTTCATAGAGTATTCCATGAGCATTGCAAAAGGTATTTTTCTCAGGAACTTATGTTTGAGCATTGTTGTGAGGAGTTTCATTTAGATATTCAGCATATTGTTTCTTCTAGTAGGGAGGATGAAAGTGGATATATTAATGAAGATAAATATATGGATGAAGTTCAAGTTATTTTTATTACTAATTCTCATGAAGAAGATCTACCAGACAATATTGATGATTTCATTATTGAGGATGCTTTAGATGAACCTTTTGATTCAAATCTAGATGAGTAGGATGATAATGATAAGGAAAGAGGAGATGTTGTTTCAGATCTATTTCAAAGCCATATTGCTGATAATTCTATGCAGAAAGCTTCATCTTTTCCATTTGGATTCTATCTTGATGTTCCCATATGTGATGAATATGATAAAGGGGAGCATAAAGGATTAGATCAGAAATTGATGAGGCCTTTTTCTCCATTAGTTGTTGAGCAGCCATCTTTGTACGTGTTTAAAGATCAGGTTGCATCCTTGAAGGAATCATATATTTTAGATCAATTGAAAATTTTAAACTTCATTATCCCACCAGCACTCCCAGGTGAGTTTTCTTTCTTGAAGAATTTTTTATCATTGCTAATATGTTTTAGACATTGTCTAATGATGAGTGATAGAGACATGCTCATCTCATTTTAGAAATTTCTTGAATGGTTACTGTGGAAGTTTGCCTTTACTTGACCAAATTTCACATTTAGTTAGAAGTAGGAGTAGGTAGCTGAATAAGCTCTTCATATGAGCAGATAGATTTCTTTCAATTTTCTTAAATAAGCAAAGATTCCTAGGGACTTACACGTTATGATACCCTTTCTTAGGAAAATGGCCTTGTGCCCATTGTGGAGCCAAAGATTCTGCTGGATGGATACCATTTCATTGATAAAAACCTTGAAATGGCAAAGAAAGTCTAGACTGAGGTTTTCTTCTACTTGGCAGAGAACAATGTGTTGTTCGAGGGAATTTTGTTAAAAACCCATTATGTTGACTCTTGATGTTGCGCATAAGGAGAAAGCAATCCCACAACAGGTTTCACATCACACTCTTGAAATGATTAAGAGGATGGTGCCATGAGCATGGAAGTCCAATGGCATCTGCAGGCTCTTTTTCTTAATGGTGGAATAATGAGTGTTTTGGGGTTTTGATCAAATTTTTCACACAGAAATAATGAGCATTTTACGCAGGCATGAAGAAATTGAAGGTAGTTGCCAGACTCTATAGAAGCAAAGTGTTGAATTAACTCAAACGCCGAGCATATTTGCCATATTTTCTAGGTATCATCGCTGGCAAGAAGAGAAAGGGGAATGCAAAGTTCAATCAAAGAATCTGCAAAAGATTGGAGTGTTAACACATAGAACATCTGATCAACTCAAAGAAAAAGGGATTTTTCTTACTACATATAAATGTGTTGATTGAATTAGAGGTCTGATGATATGAAAACATATAAGCTCGATGTTGTCCAACAATGGTGAGGCAGAAAGAAATGCATTTCTGCAATTTTGAAAGCCTGCCTTTTCAGTGGCTATTTCAGTTTGCACAGTTGTCCTTAGCCACTGAAAGCAGAGCTTTCAGTGGCTTACAGGTTAGAACTTTGGCTCTCCTAGCCACCGAAAGCACAGAATAGGGCAGAATGCTACTATTTTTGCACAGATCTGAGTTCCCTTGATCCGAATTCCATGAGGACAGTTCCAAATGATAGATAATAATTAAATTCATCATTATCAAGGTTTTGTTTTGATTTTGGAGGTGATTAGTCAAGGTGGATATCAAACAAGTGATAATAGCAGTGTTAGTTCTATTCAAGTGCCACCCCCACCTATTCATCCAATGCATGGATTTTTCAACCTATAATTTGTCTCCCAGACCTCTTACTAATCCATATGGAACATTATAAATGGATATGACTTGACAAGTGGATATCTGAAGCTTGGTGGTACAAGTTTTGGAAATGGTTACAATAGGTTGCAGCAGAGCATGAGGAAACTGTAGCAGAGCCAGATCTTCAAGGAGCGGTCCTAGCTGGAAAACAGATGACAGAGTATGCAGATTTTCCTTCACCTACACCTAAGGAAGAGAAGGAGCTGCAAAATGATGAGGCAACAACCAACAAGCCCAAATTGTCAAAAATCAATCAAATGATAAGACAATCATATGATCTTGGACTCCTTAATAGAGAAGTTAAGACTAGTAATCAAACTTTGATAGAAAAAGATATTGAGTTGTATGATTCTCACCAAAGGCTTACTAAACAGTATGCTAAGTTGGAGAAAAGGAACCAAATTTTGATACTAGGTTGTATAGGAAGATCAAATTGCTAAGAATCAAAATGATGTCTCCAAGACCTAAGGCACATATTTCTCTGTAAACCCTAGCAGAAGCAGCCACTAATCTTGTTGATAATACAGGGGTAGATATCAACTCTGTTGATAACCCAGACTCTGCTCAGGATACTAAAGCCTCAAAGAAGAAGAAGTGAAGATCAGAAGATGGAAGGAAATACATTTTTGTAATTTTGAAATCCAGAATCAAAACAGAGCTTTCAGTGGCTTAGGTAGGCTTTCACAACTATTTTTAGCCACCGAAAGCAGAGCTTTCAGTGGCTTACAGGTTAGAATTTTGGCTCCCCTAGCCATCAAAAGAACAGAATAGGGAAAAATGCTACAATTTTTGCACAGATCTAAGTGTTTTTGTTCCTGTTGGCACAAGAAAGGTTCCAAAGTGATGATCATAATTTAGAGGATCAGTTTTATTGCTCTGTTTCAGTTTTGGAGGTGTCAGCAGCGTGAGGAAGATAAAACTTCTTATCTATTTTTGGCAAACGATGACTAGTTTTTTAGGGTGGAATTTTCAACCTCATCCATCAGCATCTGAAGATCACTACGACTGTCTAAGACTATGAATACTTTCAAGGTTACAGGTTTGAAGGGGATCATTTCTAAAGGCCAAACGACTCCATAGCCCAATGGTAAAGGCTACAGGCAAGTTACAGGTTTGAAGAAGATCAGTTGCACAGGCCAAATGACTCCATAGCCCAACAGAAAAGGCATTGGAGATGAGGTTCTTGAAACCTTGTAGGGAGGCTTTCATCCCTAGAAGGAGCCAAATGTTATCTCCTCAAAGAACACAGTCAAATTTGTTTATTTTAGGTGATAGGAAGTCATTGAAAAATACATTTCTAAATTTTTTAAGGTTCATTTTTTAGATCCTTAGGTTAGTAATAAAGTTTGAAAAACATTTGATTTGGTTTTCCCTTCAAAAAATTCAAAACTCAGGTTTCAGTAGCTAAGCGCCTTTCCAAAAGGGCTTCTAAGCCACCGAAAGTGCAGAAATTCTATGTTTTTACTAGGTTGAGTCATCATTTTCAAATGATGATTTTGAGCAACTGGAAGAACATTTTGAGAAACGGTCGAAGGTTTTTGTGCCTAACATATAAAATACCAATAACCTCTCTCAATTTTCCTACAGGTGTCATATATTGGGATAATCAAATTCATCTCTGAGCCCTAATTTTCGGATCTCTGAATTTACCTGTTTGACACATGTTTTTGAAATGAAGATCACGGGAAAATAAAAACGAATCTCAAATAGCTGAGAGAGGGTTTTTCTCAAAACAAACCTATCTACAAAAAAATCTCTTAGTTTTCCAAACTCTATTTTTATTTGAGAGATATGGGTGAATATTTGAGAGGAATATTTCAATAATTTTGGTGGCTTAGGCAAACAATTCAACTATTCATTAGCCACCGAAAGCATAGACATGGAAGATAGGTCATATTTTTGCCCAGATCTAAATTTTTCTTAGCCAAACATCTCGAGAATGGTTTCTTAATATGCATGATAATTAAATACATCATATTTAAGGTTTTTTCTTGATGTATGAGGTGTTTTAGATGGTGGCAAATTAGAAATAACCACCTATTTTCTGGGCACAAAAAACAGTTTTTGGCTAAAAATAGCAAATTCGACCCATCTTGTTTTCTATGGATATTCAACAACCTTGGAAGGTTTTCTACACTTGGAAAATATTTTGAAGGAGATATAGATCATAAAAGACAAGGAGTTGACCTAGTTTTTAGGATCTCTTCCTATTCTTTTGTAACAATTTTTTACTGTCTATTTTAAGTAAATCTGATCCTACTTTTCAAGATCTAGATTTCTCACGTAAAGGTTATAAATCCATAGAATATTGATGTAACAAAGGGGGGGAATTCATTCCTTGAGGCTGAAGGTTCGATTTTGAGTTCTATAATCCACTGTTATTGTAAAAAGACACTTTCTTTAATATATTAAGCCTGCAAGCTTCTTTCATTTGTTATTGTCGGACTCTCCTTCATCTTTGTCTATGCATATGAGTTGAAATCATTCTTTTGTCTATGTTTAATGGTCCCATGGTAACTGTCATCTTACTTTTGACCGTTAAGAAAGAATCATAAACATCCTTGGCTAGTTTGTTGACCCATCATATATATTGCCTATGTATGTTCTGGTTAACTGATTGGTTTTCTTATCCATTTGATTTACAAACTTATTTGATAATAGATATTGAAGGCCTTGTATTGCATGAATATAGCTATACTATCTTGAATATACAATCCAGTGATTAAGGTATTCATCTTGATCCAAACCCACGCCCATTACTGAGAAAATAGTTACAAAAAGGTTAAGTTACTAGGCATCTCTGAGATACAGCCTAGGAGAGTTTTCTGGAGTGATAACACCTGGGTATAATGTTGTTGGTCATTTTGTTCCTACACCTACCCAGGTTCTCTCTGGGGGGCCTTACGTTCCTCACCCACCTCTGACTGGAGGATATAATCATCCTAGCCCTAGTGGCTCCAATCCAATTGGAGGCACCAGTTATTCCGTTGCTTCTAGTTTTCATATTCCTATTGGAGGTCAACCTCAAGTTGGGGGACAACCTCAAGTTGGGGGGAAACCTCAAGTTGGAGGCCATAACCCAGTTTATGGACAAAGTATACTTGCGTTACAATATCAACCTTGGAATCTTCCTTTCCAAGGGAATCAACAACTGTCTGGGGGGAAACATCTTCAATTTAATTCTTTTGTACCCTCTAATTTCGGAAATCCGTATCCAGGCTCTTTGAATCCTACCTCAGGTCAAAATTTTCAGTCTAATGTTCCTTTCCAAGGGAACATACCTAATCAACCAAACCCTGGTGGTTATTTGACTCAAAACCCTTCACAACCAAATTTGTTAGGAATGTCTAACTACCTACAAACTTCTTATGGTCCTACTGGTATACCTATGAGACTTCCTCCTCAAAACTACCAGTTTCCTCAAGTGAACAAAGAGTTTCCTTTTCTTTCCACTTTGGATTTACCGGATTTATCTAGGATTTTGAATGATCATATTTTGTATTCTCCTTATTGGCTCGTCATACCAGCCAAATTACCGTCTGACATTCCTAAGTTTGACAGTCGATCAAGAGAAGACCCAAATAATCACATCATGACTTTCCATCTTTGGTGTTCATTCGACTTGTTGATGGATGACTCTATAAGATTACGACTTTTCCAATGAACTCTCATGGGTTAGGAAGCCAAATGGTACATCAAGCTACCACAAGGATTATTTAATGACTTCAATACCCTATCCATGGCCTTCTTAACACATTACCAGTTATCAATTCGATATGAGACAGGAACTGAAATTTTGAGTTCTTTTAAAAAATCATCTTCTAGTTATATTTATGATCATATCCGTGAATAGAGGAGGAGAAGACGCTTAATCAAAGTTCCCCTTCCTGATCAACGATTGGATGAGCGGTTTACCAAATCACTCATTGGGCCCATAGCCCATGATGTCACCATGGGTGGTGTCATCACTGAAGAGCAGACGATTAATCGTGCTCAATATCTAGATCTCGTTTATTCACAAACATGCACACTTTATGACTTAATCCCTGATGCTCCTCGTCCTTCTATGAATCATGTTGGATTACTGAGAGGGGGGGTGAATCGGTAATAGAGCAATTTAATCCTTTTTAACCATATAATCCAAGTGTTATATCAATGTATCATTATCATCCAATAATTGCAGAGTAAATAAGCAATGAACAAATGAACAATCATATACATACATAGTACACTAGTGTTTTACGTGGAAACAAAAAGCGGGAGAAAACCACATAATGCTTTATCTTATATGTCTTGAATAATTACATTCATTAGAAGCACCAACTTCCTTTGTTTTCCAGCTACAACTAGAAGGAGGATCCAACCCCCTAGTTTCTTAGGCTACAACCTAAGGGAAGCTCCAACTCCCCAATTCTCTGGCTACAATCAGAAGGAGGCTACATCCCCCTATGTTCTCTGGCTACAACCGGAAGGTGGCTACAACCACCATTCCTTACCCTATCCAACCGCCTTGACGTATAAGTATAATGATGTAACCACTGTCACATTATCACTGTGAGATATACTACTTTAAACTTGTACCAATAAACCTGCACCAAATAACCTATACCAATAACCTGAACCATGCATCAACCTATACGTCAAACTGTAATCAACATGTACCATAAACAAGTGCATCAACCATGCACCAACCTGTACCAAACAACCTGTAATCAACCTGTACCATAAACAAGTGCATCAACCATGCACCAACCT
>JZKD02S1600872.1:30956-50568 GCA_000966675.3 Picea glauca
TTGAATTATAGTACACTCATCACTTCACTTTATTATTTACCTTCTAAAATATCTTAAACCACTTTGACTACTTTGACCTTTTGGGGCTTCTAGATGGCATATGAGGGTCCTCCAAATTCGTAAGGCCATAACTCTCAAACTGTGAGGAGTTATGTGATGTTCCACATACCACAAGAAATGGCATGACATGTACTATCCATATAGAATAGTATTACCTGAAAATATATCAAAACTCATACCGTTATCCATCAAACAAACTTGGGTCCATTGCCCAAACCTGGGTTCTCCAACTTCTCATGGCCATAACTCTCTAACCGTGAGGAGTTATGTGATGTTCCACATACCACTGGAAATGGCATGAAAAGAAATATCCATATAGGATAGTTTCACTGACAAATTCACTGAACTTCATCTCATTATTCCACAAATAACCATGGGTTCTCTAACCATACTTATATGAGAACTCAATCTGCAAAGTGTCTTCCCATGAGGGCTTTCACCATAAGGGGGTCACTTTGGAGTTCATTCATTTGTACTTATTATCAACCATGACAAGACAATAATGAGTCATCTTTACATCAAACAAACTTGGGTCCATTATCCAAACATTTGGGTTACCGAAATTTGCTACCAGACTTTATCCAAGGGTTGACATCAATCTACACTAGCACAACAGCTAAATAGTTGTTGGTGAACGCCGAAAGGCTGATAAGATGAAACTAATCCTTAAAAGAATATATTAAATTTTATTATTTATTAACAAATAAACGGTTGAGCTTCATTTATCTGGTGTTAATATTTTAATTTTTGTTAATCACTTATGTGGCAATCAGTTAGCTATCAAAGTAATTTTTAAATATTATTAGGTAAATGTAAAATAGTAAACACATAAACATATGTCTTTATAATAGCTAGGAGTCAATGATTGAAATCACAGCCATTTATTTTGTGTGACTACTAAGAATATTCCATCCATATTTAATCATGTCCATAGAAAACTTATTAAGCACTAAACCCCTATTAAATCTACCCATTGTCAATAGGTGTACGCCTTTCGGCGTAAATATCACTCTCCAATAGTTGACATCAATGAAAACCAATAATAAATACCAACTATCCATCAACCTAAGCCAACTATCTGACAATCTCCCCCTTTGGCATTGATGGAAACACCAACATTGATGGCAACACTTAGTCATGATAATATTCATGCTTATACTCTTTATCAATGTTTCTATCTCTCCCCCTTTGACATCAATGGCAAAGGGTATCTCCCTTTGAGGATGCTCCCCCTGACTGAACTCTCCTTGGGGTTGCTCCCCCTTTCTACATGCCTTTGATTTTTCTTTGTGTTTATAATCCTCTTATTACTATCTTTCCCTTCATATGAATAATATCTCCCCCTGTGACAAAGGGTATCACTCTGAAGTCATATTTCTTATTCTTTCCTTATGACAATCGCTCCCCTTGGAAACATGCCTCTATGCTCTCTTTCCAAGCATTTACCTTTTCATCTGATAAATATTCCCCCTTTTGTCCTATTTATGGCGCTTCCTCATGTACATCTAAGACATATAAGTAAGCATTCAAAAGAATTCATTTTGGAGTATAAATAACTCCACGTCTCTGGTGAAGATACTCAAGGGATTCTCGTGGAATTGGTTTTGTAAATATGTCTGCCACTTGTTCTTTTGTGCCCACATACTCAACTCTGATGTTCTTTTCTGCAACTTGTTCCCGTAGAAAGTGATACTTGATTGGAATGTGATTTGTCTTGGAGTGCATCATGGGGTTCTTTGAGATACTGATGGTGTTTGTATTATCACAATATATTGGAATGGGATCATCATACTCAACCTGTATATCTGTCAGAGTTTGTTTCATCCAAAGAACCTATGTACAACATGATGTTGTTGCAATATACTCTGCCTTAGCTGTAGATAAAGATATTGATGATTTTTTCTTGCTTAGCCATGATACTAAACACTCACCCAAGTAGAACGTTGCTCCACTGGTGCTTCGTCGGTCATCAATACAACCTACCCAATCTGCATCTGTGTAGGAAATAAGTGATAGATCCTTTCATTTTGGATACCAATCCAAACTCTTTTGCTCCTTTGAGATATCTGAAAATACTCTTCACTGCTAATACATGTGATTCCTTTGGTGCTGCTTGAAATCGTGCCACATGTCCAACTACCTACATTACATATGGTCTGGATGTTATCACATATAGTAGGCTTCCAATCATTGACTTGTATTTCCTCTGATTTGTAGACTTTGAATCATCATCTTTTCTTAACTTGCAACTAGTTTCCATGGAAGTGATAACTGGTTTGCAATATTTCATTTCGAACCTCTTTAGCATTTCTCTAATATAATTTGTTTGAGAAATAAAAATTCCTTGGTTTCTTTGATGTATCTGAAGTTCCATAAAGAAGGATAGTTCTCCAAGTAATGACATTTCAAATTCATTATGCATATCCTTTGCAAATTTCTGGCTTAACCTGTCATCATCACTACCAAAAATAATATCGTCAACATAAATTTCAATTAATAAAATATTACCTTGTGTTACCTTGATGAAAAGGTTGTTGTATGTGCTTCCTTTCCATAGTTCATAGGGATTTTTCTCATTGTTGTTTCTAAACATTACTTTATTTTGAATGTGAACTGATGTATGCACTGCATGTGTCCAAAAAATATCTGTCAATTTGGAATCCATTAGCATTGTTCGAGTCATTTCCTATGTAATTATAATCCATTATGATCATGTTTCTTCGTATCTGAACCACTCTGTTGAGCCTTTAAATTGACATCTCCACCACCCTATTATACTCCTCATCTATACCTTTTTGGCTTACCTAAGCTTGGATAAATGACAAAGAACACTACCATTAGCCATTGATGAGGTCATAAGGTAAAGTATAATTAATTCATGCATTTTTGTGGTTTATTGAGCTAGGAGACTAAATGTTTCATGTACTAATGTTTTAATTTTCCATGTATAACCTTTGACCTCTAGATGAGTCCAGCCTTTCTGTACCAGCTCATCCATTTGGTACTTATGCGCTAGATTGCCACTGTCTGAATCCAATACCAAGCGCACCTTCCATTCAGATCTGGTACCGAACCATCCACTGTCGCGATCCGATACCAACGATCACAGACTATTCTAGTCCAGTACCAACCACTTCCATATTGTTCAGATCTGGTACCATTTACCGAATCTCACCTATCACGATCTAGTACCAATATAGGAAGCATAATATACCAAGTTTAGCCCCAGATCGTACCAAAGATAATTCTTGGATGTTTGTTGAATCATTAAATTTCTAGCAAGGTTATGATAAGATTGTTTGTTTATTTCTTCATCCTCATACATTTCGTGTCATGAGGATGAAGCTCAAAATATGTAACCGAATATATAAATTTGACAATTGACTGATTTGCTAAAGATTTCACCTCCTTGTGTTTCACAACTAAGACTGTTTAAATAGTCATGGCAAGGATGGTGGAGGTAGTAGAGAGTTAGTATAATCCAGCATGTGAAGTAGCGTTACATATTATAGAACATATTTTGAGTTGAATTTCAATATAAGGATGTCATTTATTTCCATGTATTGATCATTTATGAATGAGTGTGAGTTGAGTTGTTAGCATAGTTTAATTCTATGTTTTAAAATTTGAGTAAGAGGAATGTGTGGATTGAAAGAAATCTTACTGTAGACTCCAGTCGCTGACTTGTTGAAGCGGTAAGGGCCCACCACCCAACCAAGGTCAGCATCCTTATAGATTAGTGTTAGTAGTTGATTTCAATAGTATAGATGTTAAATTAGCTGAATCTTAATTCTTTCATATGATAGCAGTATAGTTTAGACTAGGATTTCGATTATACGATTGTTTGGAGATATTTACTTACTCTGTCTTGCATATGATCTGTTTCTATTTTTATGAATTTTATTTTGTTTCATGGACATGAATGTTGGCAGTAGTAGTCAGACATAATTGATGGAGAACTAGTGAAGTTTACAATAGCACATTGTGAACCACAACATACTTAGTATATTGACTATTGAACTACCCATGCTATGTCTTGATTATTGATGTGTGATTTCCCTTTAAGAAGTGTGATTGCATAGTTATTTTTCTGGGTCAGATAGCATAGTTTATTTGTCAAAGAACTCCATCTCATACTTGCATGTTCCATAATGGAGTAGATAACCTCTCTGCGAAAGACAACCAAAGTGTGTCTTGATTTTCTAGTTTGTTTTGTTTCCAACATGCATAATGTAGAATAGTTCTATACTCATGACATTAGAATTACCTTTCTTACTGGTGTCTTGCAACTCTATTGATTACGAATCCTGAATTGATAATTAATGAGTGCATTATACTAAACATATAAGTAGCACAACATTTTGGCGTCATTGCCGAGGAGTTGCAAACGTTAGGAAGTGATTTTTTAGCTTAGATTGTTTGCATAGTTTCTGAATGATTTTAAAGGATGCTTGAGGGTGGAGGATAAAACGTTTAATATGTGAGTGAAGAGCCATACGGCCACTAGAGTGGGGTTCTCTGAAGCCAGTTTTCCTTCTTACCTTTTAGATAGAATTAGGATTTCAATTCAGTTAAGAATCAAATTTCCATTTTATGCATAGATATAGAGATAATAAGGGTAGATTTGTAAGCTCTAAAGATTCAAAAACAACCCCCCCCCCACTAATCCAACTGACACTGGTGCAGGAAAAATTCCACCAGGAGAAAGTTCAAGGGGAGCCAACGAGGCTCCAGAAGAAGAACTCAAAACGGAAGAATCAACATTGGAGCGGGCAGAACGTGAATCTGATGAACGTTTAGGAGACACACAAAATCCAGTTTCTGAACCATCTATCAGTGGAATGGAAGAAGAAGAAGGAAATGCAGCCACTGATACTGAGACCTTTGGGTTTCCAATATTGGATATTTCCAAAAACATCAGCATGAAGAATATCCCACTATCATCGTTACCCACTTTCAGAGGTATGTCAACTGAAGATCCAAATTTATTTTTATTCGAGTTTGACATATTATGTAGACGCTATAACTACTCAGACGATGCCCAAAAACTTAATCTCTTTCCTGCTACAATGAAAGATTCATCCTTAAGATGGTTCATGAGCTTAGGAGAAAATACAATCCTCTCTTGGGATCAGATGAAAGACACATTTTTATGGAAATACCAAGACTATTGTAAGGATAATGCTAAAAATGACATTTTTAAAATGCAACAAACAGAATATGAAAGCTCTGAAGACTACTTAGAAAGGTTCTTATACAACTACTAGAAATCAAAATTATTCACCACAGACCTAGCTGTAGTAAGAACCGTATTTTTGAAGGGTATTAGAGATGACTGCATAGAAGTTTTAAATTTGTTAAGTTCAGGAGATGTGCACCAAAAGCCTTTTGTAGAGATTACAAATTACTATAGAAGATACTCAAGAGGACAACCTAAAATAGACAAAGCTCAGGAACTGTCACCAGAATTGAGTTAGGAAACTTATTAGAGAACTTTAAAACAGACATCTTGAGCACAATCAGTAACTAGTTAGATACCCTAAAACTGAAAAAGAAACAAGAAGGAGAGATTGTTTTAGCAATCTTCTGTCCTAGATGCCGAAAGAAGCATGGTGAGAAAGAATGTCCATTAAATGTCATAGAAATCTGTGGCATGTGTACACTAGAGAACCCCACATTTGAGTGTCCAACTTTTTTTGAACTACAAGCCATGTATAGGGGAGGAGGAGTCTCACAAGAACAATCATACCCTTCCAGAAGACCTTAGAGAACACAAAACCCCAATGCATTTTATGACCCTAATGCACAGTATCAACAACAACAATGGGGTCCTCCCCCAATGACCTATCCACAATGGACACCTCAGCAAGCTCAAACTGAACCTTGAAAACAAGGTTGGAGGGGGCCTGTGTATGGGAATCCCTCTTACCCTACATATCCACAGTATCCTGCAAACATTTCCCAATTACTAACTGGATTTAACCCACCACGGATGCAAGCTTTACTCCCACCTCCTATACAACAAACATTTACAACCCCCTTGAACCCTAACCAGCAGCAGCAAGTACCTATAAATGCCAATCAACAGCCACAAAACCAAGCTTCCCACAACCCTCTGAGACCAACAACAATCCCTAACCCCAATAATCAACCCATCCACCCTGTGTAGAATACAGAAGTTCAAACCTTTCCCACCTATGAAATTCAACTACGATCAGGGAAAACTGTAAATCAATCAAATCCTGGAGTAATAATTCAGGAAGAAAATGATAATCATTCTGAGGAAGAAAACACTCAAACCACCCCTGTAGAAGAAGAGACTTCCCCTCCTATTCCAATCACTTCTCAGTATGTACAAGTACCTCAACAAGTTAATCTTCCACCCTACCCCGAAAGACTATTAGTGAAGAAACATGGCCCACCCTTGCACAAAGATATAGAGGATGAATTACGAAATGTATGTATAAAAATACCCTTGCTGCAAGCCATTAAGGATATCCCCATATATGCCAAAATCATAAGGGATATTTTCCTTAAGAAACCAAGAAGGAAGAAGAAGGACCTCCCCTTGTTCAGGTGGTGGGGAAATTATCTGAATTTATTTCTGAAATGCCATACAAATATAATGACCCTGGGAACCCAGTAGTCATTGTTGAAATTAATGGTATTTATTTACCAAACACACTCATTGATTTGGGTGCATCAATTAATGTAATGCCTTTTGACACTATGAAAAATCTCCAAATCAACAAGTTAAGACCAACCCAAACCATGATAGAGTTGGCAGATAAGTCAGTCATTAGCCCTGCAAGAAGTCTAGATGATGTCACAGTCACTCTAGCTTCTTGGGAATATCCAATAGACTTTTTAGTCGTCTATTCTAAATCATCATCCAAACCAGGACACCCTTTGGTTCTTGTTCGTCCTTGGTTGGCCATAGCAGATGCCTTTATCAGTTGTTGGTCTAGTGAGATGAATATATCCAATGGCACACATAGACAAAAGCTTGTCCTCTTTCCTCCTGCCCAACCGGCACAGGAGATACCTGTCTGGTTAGAAAACCCTTATGGAGAAGAAGATTGCATCAGACCCCTGTTAACACTTGAACAGGTAAAAGGAATGCAAGAACAATCAGATGAACAAGTCTTAAGTTTATTTTTGGTTGATACAAATTGTATTGAATATCTGAGGTCTTTTGCAGAGTTGTCACACACTTTCAATTTCGAATTTCAACAAACTTGGCACCCTGATATCACTCAATTATATACTTTATCACCAGCTCCCTCGGAGAAGGAATAAAGTGCTGAACTTGTTGCGATTATCCCAGGAAAACCTTTGTATATCAACTCTAGTTTGGAACCAAAACAAAAGATACAAGTAATTGAAATGCTCCAAAGACAATTTGATGCCTTTGCATGGGATTATGCAGACATGAAAGGCATTCACCCTGACACATGCACACATCATATCTACACTAATGACCAAATCAGAACAGTTAGACAGCCTCAACGAAGGATGAATCTAGCCCTTAAAGATATTGTAAAAGAGGAATTGCAAAAACTCCTTCAAGCCAATCTCATATACCCCATTTCAGATAGTCAATGGGTGTCTCCACTTGTCATAGTTCCCAAGAAAAATGCTAAGTGGAGAATATGTGTAGACTTCAGGGAGTTGAACAAAGCCACCCATAGGGATTATTTTCCCTTACCATTTATTGATCATGTGTTGGATACCTTTTCCGGAAAGAAGTATTTTTCATTCCTATATGGGTTTAGTGGTTATAACCAAATACAAATACCACCCGAAGACCAGGAGAAGACCACTTTCACCTACCCATGGGGAACCTATGCTTATAGGGTTCTTCCTATTGGACATTTCAATGCCTCAACCACCTTTCAAAGGGTTGTCCTAGCCATTTTTTCTGACTTGACCAATGATTGCGTAGAAGTCTATATGGATGACTTTACAGTCCATGGAAAAGACTTCCAGAAAGCTTTGACCAGTCTAGAAAAAGTCTTGATTAGGTGTAAGGAAACTAATCTTTCCCTAAGTAATGAAAAGTCAAAGATGATGCTCACTGAAGGTATTTTTTTGGGACATCACATCTATGGTTCTGGAATGAGATTTGATCCTAAAAAGATTCATATTATCACACAAATCATAATACCTTCCTCACAAAAGGAAGTTCGCAGCTTTTTAGGGCATGCTGGCTACTATAGAAGATTCATTCTGAATTTTACAAGCCTAGCTACCCCTTTATTCAAGTTATTATCTAAACAAGCTGAATTTAAGTGGGATGATGAATGCCAAATATCTTTTGAGATTCTAAAACAGAAATTGTCAACTACCCTTGTATTAAGAGGACCAAATTGGTCCCTTCCTTTTTCATATCTATACCGATTCCTTAGACATAGCCCTTGGGGAAGTTCTTGGACAAAGGGAAAATCAAATGCCTTATGCTATTTACTTTGTCAGTAAAAATTTGTCTCTAACTGAAATTAATTATACGGTCACAGAAAAATAATTGCTAGTTGTGGTCCATGCTATAAATAAATTTAGACACTATATTATAGGATATCAAGCTTTTGTACACACTGATCATTCAACCATCAAATTCTTAATGAACAAACCTATAACAAATCCTAGAGTTGCAATATGGTTGTTATTATTACAAGAGTTAAATATCAACATTATTGATAGACCTGGTAAGGATAATCTTGTGGCCGATTTCTTATCTAGAATGATTCATCTGGGAGATAACGCACCAGTAGAAGATCATTTTCCTGATGAAAATTTGTTTGTTATTTCTACATTCACTCCTTGGTATGCAGATGTAGCTAACTATCTTGTGACAGGGAACATGCCTCAGAAATTGTCTCCTAGAGAAAAACAGAAAGTAATTCGGCTAAGTGAAAACTATATGTGGCACGATGATTGTCTCTACAAAAGAGGACCAGATTTGGTAATCAGGAGATGTGTAAGGGAAGATAAAATTCATGATATTTTGCAAGCCTGTCATGATGGCCCTTGTGGAGGACACTTCGCAGACAAGAGGACTGCTTATAAAGTTTTGCAATCTAGTTATTATTGGCCTCATATTTTCAAAGATGCTAAAACCTGTGTATCAAATTGTAATGAATGACAATGAATGGGTAAGCCTATTGCACGAGACCAAATTCCACTTCAAGCCCAAGTATTCATTGAGCCTTTCGAGAAATGGGCATTAGATTTTGTAAGGCCCATTAACCCTACATCTAAAAAGAAAAAGTACATACTTGTATGTACTGACTATGTGACTAAGTCGGTTGAAGCAAAAGATTTACCAGCTGAAAGTAAACAATTAGTGGTAGATTTCCTTTTTAATGACATCTTTACTAGATTTGGTGTACCTCGAGAAATTGTGACTGATCAGGGAACTCAATTTACCTCTAATATAGTCAAAGCTATTATAGAACAGTACCAAATTAAACACGGGAAATCTACACCCTACCATCCACAGGAAAATGGACAAGTAGAATCTACCAACAAAGTTATTGAGTACATTCTTACCAAAATAATACAGCTACACCACAAGGATTGGGCTGACAGATTACTAGAATTCTTATGGGATTATAGAATCACCTGGAGGAATACAATAGGACATACACCCTACGAGTTGGTGTATGGGAAGCAGGTACTTCTCTCCATAGAATTCCAGATCAAAACCTTCAGGACTGCAGTACAAGTTGGCATGAACTTGGATGAATCCCAGCAACAAAGACTCTTGCAGCTTAATAAGTTGGACAAAATCAGGTAGGAAGCACTTCAAAGAACCACCCTCATTCAAGAGCAGAGAACAAAATGGCATGACAAGTATCTCAAAAAGAAAAAATTTCAACAAGGAGATTGGGCCCTGTTGTATGACAGCAGATTCAAGAACTTCAAAGGTAAGTTAACTACTCATTGGATGGGACCTTACGAAATTGACACTGTTTATGATAATGGTTCAATCAGGATAAAGACAATTGATGAACAAAAGACACCGCTACTTGTGAATGGTCACCAATTGAGAATTTATAACAAACCCCTATCAAAAGAGGAATTTTTGACTTGTATACTATAGAATTCAGATATGCAGGTGATTAGTAAGGAAAAAGACCTTCCTACTGATCCACATTGATTGATTGGTTTATTTTTTTTAAACTTTTGTACATAGGTGTGGACTGTGTTTTTTTAATAAGATGAAGGTAACAAGGGATTCTTACCTCCTTTTGTTTTACTTTTGCATTTTTTGAAATTAGATTTCTATAATTTATTTGATCCTTCAAGAACTTGCTAAACATCAGTTTGTAGGCATCAACAATGCTCTATTCTGCTCTGGTACCATAAATCTTGTTCTGGTCCGGTACCAGCAGTCATGTGCTAGTCCGATACCAGAAGTTTGTCCTTATATGCTACTATCAGGACACGTCACCTAATTGACAAGGAATGCTACACATATTTCAAAATATTATGTCAATTAATATGAAGTATGAAGCCATGCAACAACCACTTAAGTTGGAACCAAGAAGGCGAATGCAGCATCAAATGGCAGCCCTTATGAAGCAATAATTTATTTTGGTTATGTTGCTGACTAGAGGGAAGTATCTTTAATTTCTTTTGGTTTTGTTCCTAGCTAAAAGGAAGAATTTTTAATTTCTTTTGGTTCTGTCGCTAGCTAAAAGGAAGAATCTTTAATTTCTTTTGGTTCTATTGCTAGCTAAAAGGAATAATTTTTAATTTCTTTTGGTTTTGTTGCTAGCTAAAAGGAAATATTTTAATTTATTTTGGTTGACAAAGAAGACATAATCTTTACCTATGATTGTTAAAAGAACCATGCTTAATCTGCTTCAAAGTCTATAGGTCTCCTTTATCCAATATTTCAGCATGATTAAAGGGATAAAAACTATATTAGCCTACAAGTAACTATCTCACCCTAAGTAGACTTCAATAGTATTCATTGGATTATATTTTCTAAAGAGTAACATATGAGTATATGAACACTCTCTGTCATGGGAACACTAGGAAAACTTTTATGGAAGAGGATGTATCAATACCCTAAGGTAACTTTAGGTCATTCTCTTATGGACAAACTCAAACAAAATTATACATTTGGATCCAATGTGCAATACAA
This sequence comes from Picea glauca, assembly GCA_000966675.3. Lineage (NCBI taxonomy): Eukaryota > Viridiplantae > Streptophyta > Pinopsida > Pinales > Pinaceae > Picea > Picea glauca. Next base: position 42,169 of record JZKD02S1600872.1, read on the forward strand.
AAGTTTATTTTTCTTTCAGACAAATATTTAAAGACATCCAAATAAGAGAATATACCTTCCAACCCAATACCATCCTAGCCTGTAAAAAGGTTTTCAGACGAGCCTCCCCTGTCACCATGCAAAAGGAATATTTAATAAAAATCGAAATAGGTGACTATGGACAAGAAGCCTATGATGGAAAAAGGGTTTAAGAGACTAACCTACCAAGATACTGAACAGGTCTGCTGGCAGCGGGTACCGACCTGTGGTATGACTAGGAAAACCCATCAGGGTACTGAACAGGCCTGTTGGCAATGGGTCATTCTGCCTTGGGAAGGGATGTATCTCACTAATTATTAAAACTACCCCACTGGAGTACTGAACGGGCTTGCTGGAAGTGGGTTCTAGTTGAGAAATGTCTCATCTCTACTTGTCTGATTGAAAATCCACTTTTGTCATCTAAAATATGAACACTACCAGCAAAGCTCATTGTTAACATCTATGAGATACAACTCCAAATTAATAAACAAAGATAATTATTACAAGCAAATGTCCATTTGAGAATTACCCTAAGTCAACCTTATTGGTCTAACATATAAAGCCTACATTACCTAAGAAGGAAACTTCTTAAGAGTGGAGCCCTAACTAGGGAGTCTAATCTACTTATACTGTGAAATTTATCCATAACATATAATGATAGTAAATCTCTTAAGAAAGTTAGGTTGGATCTGTTCTTCCAACAAAAATACAAACACCTCCCTGTCTTCACTGTTGAATGCTACCCTTGTCAATAAGTCATCAAAAGAAAGGAAATTTCAAAATTGTTAGGCATGTGATCATATGCTAGGTGATAAATGTACTTTTGGAATTTGATTTGGTTTCCTTTCTCTTATCATCTTTTCTCCATTATGATACAGAGTGTTGAATCTTCCTGCATAAGGATATGCAACATCATTGGCATGGGGGAGGGTCAAAGAGCTCCTTCAGAACTCTTTTTCAGACTCACATCTCATCTTTAGAAACCAGCATGTTCACCCTACAACCTTGCAGAACCAGACACAAAAGAAGATAAGCACAGAATAAAGAAGTTTCATGAAGTACAGGAAATTCCAGTACCAAGCTTCTAGAAAACTCCAACCTAAAAAGATGAACTCTGACAATCTACAAGCTTCAAATACAAAGGCAGTCGCATATGCTATGGGTATTGATCATATAATGGTAAAAGAAAAGGTAACATGGTATTATTTATTTTCCTTCACTTATAAAACTACAATAGGTATGAAAATGTATACTAGATCTTATGACCTTAGTGTTAAAACCATGCACCTAACTTTCACTCCCTCATGCCCATATGCCTAACCTTAATCAATCCTCTCATCACATAAGCGCTTGAAAATGATTGAAGGAAAAATCACATCAAAAGTGTGAATATGGAGCATGTCTAGTAATGATGAGCCACGAATGTGCTTCGTCCTTAAGCAATCACGAACGTATCTCGTGTCATGAGCCACAATTCAACATCAAATTCATCGCTCAGAAGTCCAATCACCTATCCCAAAAAACAATGATGCTTCGACACCCAATGTTCCATCCCCATCATTGCACTAACAGGCAGAAATGAAATGGCTTATCTGGGTGGCAAAGCCATCCAAATGAGACTCATCTTGTCTTAATTTTCCTTTGCGGCATCTTTTCTTAAACTCACCATTCGAATTAGTGATGCCATCACCATAGTTGTTTTTCAGTTACCAATTTTTCTCCAGTTATGAGCTTACTCCTTCCTACGATCTCCGGTACCAAACCCTTACCCTCATCAGCTGACTAAATCCTTACGCTACAGCCCAATTTTTCTCACAATTTATAAATATGGTTGTAAGTAGACATGAACCGGTCTTCCAAATTTATAGAGAGACCGAGGAGTTCCAACTGTGTAGAGAGAAGTATGATAGAGCGGGATGGATGCCATTTTTGGAGAAATTCGCAGGCTGTCATGAGAAGGTATCTCACGCATTTATTCAGGGTTACAATGGAGAGATTGTGCACTGTTGTGCTACTTATATGTTTAGTATAATGCACTCATTAATTATCAATCTGGGATTCGTAATCAACAGAGTTATAAGACACCAGTAAGAAACGTAATTCCTAATGTCACGAGTATAGAATCAAACTAGATTATGTATGCTGGAAACAAATAAAAATAGAAAACTAAAATGCACTTTGGTTGTCTTTCACAGAGAGGCTATCTACTCCATTATGGCACATGCAAGTATGAGATGGAGTTGGTTTGATAGATCAAATCTGCTATCTGACCCAGAAAACTAACTATGCAATCCACACTTTCTGAAAGGAAATCACACATCAATCATCATAGCATGGGTAGTTCAACAGTCAATATATTAGTTCTGATGTGGTTCACAATGAACTTCACTAGTTCCCCTCCAAATAGTTTTGACTATTGCTGCCAACAGCTATGATTACTCAAGGAAATCAAACTCATGAGAACAAAAACAGAGCATATGTAAAAATGGAGCAGTTAAAGATCTAAACAATTATAGAATGGAAATCTTAATCTAAGCTACACTGCTATCATCTAATAGAGTTAAAACTTCAACTAATTCAATGTTTATACTATTGAAAACAAACACTAATTCTAATCTACGAAGGGGATGACCTTTGTTGGGTGGTGGGCCCTTGCCGCTTCAACAGGTCAACTGTTGAAGTCTACAGGAATCTTGCTTCTAAGACACACATTACTCTCACTCACACCTCAGAACATAAAATCAAAACTCTCTTTAACAACTCAACTCATTCTTAATCATAGATAATGAGAATATGGAGATAAAATGACTTTCCATTAATCTTTACTCAGAAAATATGTCCTGTACTATCATACGTTGCTTACATATGGATGATACTCTAACTCTCCTCTCTTCTACCATCCTTGCCACGGTTATTTAATAGTCTGCATCGTGAAACACGAGGCGAAGTGATTTTCAAATCAATCAGTTGTTTAAGTTTAATCATTCGATTACATCTTGAGCCTCATCCTCATGACATGAAGTACATGAGGATGAGGAAATTAACAAATTGTTCTTTATCATAGCCTTGCTAAATGAATAGACATCCATCAATTGACTTAGGCGAGATCTGGCACTTAACTTAGTGCATTAGGCTCTTCCATATCAGTACCGGATCATAACAAGAAGATGGTACCGGATCACGACAGGGTGCAAAAGGTGGTCCCGGATCATGACAGAGCATGGTCATTGGTACCGAATCATAAGAGAGCATGTTCGTTGGTACCGGATCACCACAGTTAAGATTTAGTACTGGACGTGTTTGGTACCAGATCAGACAACAAAAATCTTGGTGCACAGGTACCAGATCATGACAGAGTTGGTACAGGAACGCTAGACATCTAGGGGTCAAAGATTCACATATGACAAATCGAGCATTAGTACATGAAATATTTAATTCCTTAACTCAATAAACCACAAAATACATGAATTAACCATACTTTACCTTATGACCTTATTACTGGCAATTGGTAGCGTTCTTGTCATTCACTCAAGATTTAGGTAGGTTCAAAAAGGTATAGGTGAAGAGTAAAATAGGGTAATGAGAATGTCAATTTTAGGTCTCAACATTCCCCCATGCCAAAATCATTGCATGTCCTCATGCAACTGAAAACAAAAACCCAAAATTTTCAAAACTTGAGACTGTGTTCTTTGCTTGGGTGGATCAATGATATTGATGGTTGAAGCTTCTTCTCTTAGCTCCCTTTTGATGACCCTAACGTATTGTAGGAGTTGTAATACCTTCTTGAGCTTGTTAGAGGTCTCTTCACGGTCGTCTTGAATTTATTGGCTGGTTGCTTTCAACTGCTCATTTTCCTTTTTGATATATCTATCCAAGAGTTGATATTCCTTTACTTCCTATTGGAGTTCCTGATTTTGTTTTTGTAATTCCCCAATCCTTTTCTTCATTTGTTCTCTTGTCAAGTTCTTTGTTGATTCTACCATTGTTGGTTGGGTGCACTCCCTTTCCTCGACTTCCTCCCTCATCCCACATAGAGTAATAGTGGCTTGCTCTTCGGTCAGACTAGGGATGTCATCTTGAATTGGTAGATCCTCAGAAGGGAAGGTAAGGTCAATTGGATCTTCCTGTGTATGAGGACTAACTATTGTTTTTCCCTTCTTTGCCATGCTCCTTGTAGTTCTTTTAGAACGAGGTATTGGATCAGGGATGCTTACAGGCTTCCTTTTCTTCTTCTCTACTTGTGAAATGGTGACAGGGGGCTGTGCCACAGACTATTTACTTTTAGTTTCTGAGCTATGCTTCCTTTTCTTCATCATTTTCTGAACTTCCACCATGGAAGTCTCCTCAACTAATTTGTTTTTACCTTTTAATTAGGAGCTTTTAGAAGTCTTGTTGACTGTGGAGGAGGACCCTACCTTTTCATGTTGGCTCACTACCTTAGATGATGGTGGATTTGTTTTATCCTTCTTTCTCTTTTTCTCTTGGGGTTCCTTACTTTTCTTTGGACCATGCTAGGTTTCCTCCATAGATTTGTTTCCTATGGGAAGGTGTTGTGTGATAAGGGTTTTCCAACTAATCCTTTGTTTCCTAATCTCATGCAAAACTAGTATTTTAATGAAACCTTGATGGTAGATGCTAGTCTTTTCTATTTTGGAGATGGATTTAACACCCCTTACCATTTTATTCAAACTCATCCATAGAAAATAGGGAAAATCGATTTCAGGGCCTCCTTCAAAATGCAATAGGAGCCTAAGGTGATAAATTAAAGTCATGGCATACCTTCCTCCACAGGTGAAAAATCGTTGAAGACTGGTAATCATTGGATGGTATTCTTCTTTGATGTAATTTCTAGGGATCCCTTTCTTCCAGTCGGGATGTTGATAATCTACCTTCAAGAATTGTTGGCACATCTCTTTGTTAATTCCCACACCTTTGAAGTATTTAGCTCCTCTGCTAGGCAGTCCCGTAACCTCCCTGACTATTGCTTCATTAATTATCAGTTGTAGTTCGCCTATACGTGTCGTCTCTCCATCATATCCTTGTATAAATTCCAGAGATATCTTCTCGTTCCAGCCTGTAAACTTTTCCAGAAAAGGTATCCACCCCAATCTAGCATATTTTTCTTGACATAATTGGTATTCCTCAGTTTCCCTATAAATTTGGAAAACCAGTTCATGTATCATAACAACCATCGTTATAAGTTGAGAAAAGGGTTGGGCTATAGCACAAGGGTGTAGTGAATTGATGGAGGGTTTGGTACCGGAAAGGAGCAGGCTCAAAACTGGAGGGAAGCTCACGACAGGGGGAAGTATGGTGATGGTGTTGTGGATGGTAAGTTTGAGTGAGGGTGTTGTAAGGAAAAATTATGACCAAATGAGGCTTATCTGGATGGCTTCGCCATCAGATAAGCCATTTCTTATCTACCCGTTACTATAATGATGAGGATAAGATGTCGGGTATCAAGGCATCATTTTAGAATAGGTGATTGGACTTTCGAGGGGTGAAATTAATGTTGGATCATGGTTCATGATATACGATAGGTTTTTGAATTTTCTTGAGGATGAAATATATTTGTGGCTTATCATTTCTATGCATGCTTCATATTTTGATATGATTTTTGCCTTTAACCATGTTCAAAAGCTATGAGAGGATTAATTAGGTTTAGGCATATAGGTATGAGGGATAGGCACATGGGTTTAATACTAAGGTCGTAGGGTCTAGTATAGCTTTTCATATTTATTGTAGTTTTATGAGCATATGAAAATAAATACCATTTTACCTTTTCTTTCACCTTTGTATGATCAATGCCCATAGTATGTGTGAATGCTTGTAAATTGTCAAAATTCATCCTTTTAGACTAAATATTCTTGAAAACTTGGTACGGGAATGTCCTGTACTTCTGATGTGCATATCTTCTTTTGTATTTGGTTCTGCAGGGTGATCATGTAGGTCTGGAAAAGAGTTTTGAAGGGGCACTTTGACCTTCCCCCATGCCGAAGATGTTGTATCTCTATAGAAAAGAAGATTCAATCAATTTATATCATAATGGAGAAGGATGATAAGAGAAAAAGAAACCAATCAAATTTTAGAAGTATAGCTTATCACTTATCATATGATCTCATGCCAAAAAAAATGAAATTGCCCTTCTTTTAATGGAGTATTGACAGAGGTAGCATTTAGCAGTGAAACAGGGGAATACATATATGTTTGCATCTCATGAAATTTATATGTTTTCCAGAAGAACAGATCCCACCTAACTTACTTCAAAGATTTACTGCCATTGGTTGTTATAGATAAATTTCACAATATGAGTAGATTAAGATCCCTAGTTAGGGCTCCACTCTTAAGAAGTTTTCTTCATATATAGTGTAGGCTTTAGATGTCAGACCGGTAAGTTAACTTAGGGTGATTCTCAAATGGACATTTTCTTGGAGAATTATATTGTTGATTCATCTGGAATTTTGTATCTCATGAAAGCCAATAATGACCTTTACTCTTTTTGTTTTAGATGGAAAAAAGTGGATTTTTTCAATCAAACAAGTATAGATGAGACATGTTTCAACCAGAACCCACTGCCAGCAAGTCTGTTCAGTACTCCGGTGGGGTAGTTGTGATAATTAGTGAGAGGTGCCTTCCCCAAGTAGAATGACCCATTGCCAACAGGCATGTTCAGTACCCTGATGGGTTTGCCTAGTCATACCACATACTAGTACCCGCTGCCAGTAGACCTGTTCAGTATCCCGATGGGTTAGTCTCTTAAACCCTTTTTCCATCAGAGGCCTCTTGTCCATAGTCACCTATTTTGGTTTGTATTAAAGAGTGATTTACACGGTGACAGGGGAGGCTCGTCTGAAAACCTTTTTACAGGGTGGGATGGTATTGGGTTGGAAGGCATATACTCTTCTTTTGTATGTCTTTTAAATATTTGTATGAAGGAAAAATAAAATTTTATGCACATTATTTCTTTAGAGTGATCCAAATGTATAATTTTGTTTGGAGTTGTCCATAAGAGAATGACCTAAAGTTTCCTTGGGGTACTGGTACATCCTCTGCCATAAAAGTTTTGGTAGTGTGACCATGGTAGAGAGTGTTCATATACTCATATGTTACTCTTTAATAAGATAATCCAATGAATACTATTGAAATCTGGTTAGGGTGAGATCGTTACTTATAGGCTAATATATTTTTTTCCTTTAAATCATGCCGGAATACTGGGTAAAGGAAACTTCTAGTTTTTAAAGTGGATTATGGATCTTTGAGCATTCATAGGTAAAGATTGTGTCCCTCTTTTTAGTTTGTTTTTAAGCAACAAAACTAAAAGAAATCAAAGTTCTTCTCAGCAACAGAACCAAAATAAATTGAAATACTTCTTAGCAACAGAACCAAAAGAAATTAAAATACTTCCCTTTTAGTTGTCAACAGAAGGGCTACCATTTGATAGTGCTTTTGGACTCGTGGTTCCGTCTTAAGTGGTTGTTGCATGGCTTCATACTTCAGATTAATTGACATAAAGTTTTAAAATATGCTTTGTCAATATGTCTTGATAGTACTGTAGAAGGACAGACTCTGGTATCGGACTGGTACTGGACCAGAATAGGATTTCTGGTACCGAAACAGAACAGAATATTGTTGATGCCTACAACTGATATTTAGAAAATTCATGAAGGATCAAATAGATTATTAAAAATTCTATTATGAAAGAAAAGAAAATTTGTGAAAGTAAAACAAAAGGAGGTAAGGGTATTTTGTCACCTTCATCTTATTAACAAAATTCGATCCACACCTATGTACAAAAAGTTTCAAATAAACCAATCAATCAATGTGGGTCAGTAGGAGGATCTCCTTCCTTACTGATCATCTGCATATCTGAATTATGTAGTATACGAGTCAAGAATTCTTCTTTTGACAGAGGCTTGTTGTAAACTCGCAATCGGTGACCATTCACAAGTAGTGGTGTATGTTGTTCATCAATTGTCTTTATCCTGATTGAACCATTATCGTAGATAGTGTCAATTTCATAAGGTCCCATCCAACGGGTGGTTAAATTACCTTTGAAGTTCTTGAATCTGTTGTCATACAATAGGGCCCAATCTCCTTGTTGAAAAATTTTCTTTTTGAGGTACTTGTCATGCCATTTTGTTCTTTGTTCTTGAATGAGGGTAGTCCTTTGAAGTGCTTCCTTCCTAGTTTCATCCAACTCATTAAGTTTCAAGAGTCTTTGTTGTTGGGCTTCATCCAAGTTCATGCCAACTTGTACTGCAGTCCTCAAGGTTTTGATCTGAAATTCTATGGGGAGAAGCACTTGCTTCCCATACACTAACTCATAGGGTGTATGTCCCGTTGTATTCCTCCAAGTGATTCTATAAGCCCATAAGGCTTCTA
>JZKD02S1600872.1:63034-78607 GCA_000966675.3 Picea glauca
GTTATAGCTTCTACATAATATGTCAAACTCAAATAAAAATAAATCTGAATCTTCAGTTGACATACCTCTGAAAGTAGGTAACGATGATAGTGGGATATTCTTCATGCTGACGTTTATGGAAATATCCAAGATTGGAAACCCAAAGGTCTCAGTCTCTGTAGATGCATTTCCTTCTTCTTATGTTTCCATTCTACTGATGGATGGTTCAAAAACTGGATTTTTTGTGTCTCCTAAATGTTTAGCAGACTCATGTTCTGTCTGTCCCAATATTGATTCTTCCGTTTTAGGTTCTCCTTCTGGAGCCTCGCTGGCTCCCCTTGAATTTTCTGTTGGTGGAATTTTTCCTGCACCAGTGTCAGTTGGATTAGTGGGGGGGGTTGTTTTTGAATCTTTAGAGCTTACAAATCTACCCTTTTATCTCTATATCTATGCATAAAATGGAAATTTGATTCTTTAGCTGAATTGAAATCCTAATTCTATCTAGAAGGCAAGAAGGAAACCTAGCTTCAGAGAACCCCACTCTAGTGGTTGTGTGGCTCTTCACTCATGTATTAAACATTTTATCCTCCTCCCTCAAGTAGCCTTTTAAAACATTAAAATTTATGCAAACAATCTAAGCTAAAAATTACTTCCTACCATTTGCAACTCCCCAGCAACGGCGCCAAAATGTTGTGCTACTTATATGTTTAGTATAATGCACTCATTAGTTATCAATCTGGGATTCATAATCAACAGAGTTACAAGACACCAGTAAGAAAGGTAATTCCTAATGTCACGAGTATAGAATCAAACTAGATTATGTATGATGGAAACAAATCAAAATAGCAAACTGAAATGCACTTTGGTTGTCTTTCACAGAGAGGCTATCTACTCCATTATGGCACATGGAAGTATGAGATGTAGTTGGTTTGATAGATCAAATCTACTATCTGACCCAGAAAATTAACTATGTAATCCACACTTTCTGAAAGGAAATCACACATCAATCAGCATAGCATGGGTAGTTCAACAGTCAATATATTGGTTCTGCTATGGCTCACAATGAACTTCACTAGTTCTCCTCCAAGTAGTTTTGACTATTACTGCCAACAACTATGATTACTCAAGGAAATCAAACTCATGAGAACAGAAACAGAGCATATGTATAAACGGAGCAGTTAAAGATCTAAGCAATTATAGAATGGAAATCTCAATCTAAGCTACACTGCTATCATCTAAAAGAGTTAAAAATTCAACTAATTCAATGTTTATACTATTGAAAACAAACACTAATGCTAATCTACGAAGGGGGTGACCTTTGTTGGGCGATGGGCCCTTGCTGCTTCAACAGGTCAGTTGCTGAAGTCTACATGAAGCTTTCTTCTAAGACACACATTACTCTCACTCACACCTCAGAACATAAAATCAAAACTCTCTTTAACAACTCAACTCATTCTTAATCATAGATAATCAGAATATGGAGATAAAATGACTTTCCATTAATCTTTATTCAGAAAATATGTCATGTACTATCATACGCTGCTTACATATGGATGATACTCTAACTCTCCTCTCTTCTACCATCCTTTCCATGGATATTTAATAGTCTGCATCATGAAACACAAGGAGACGAAGTGATTTGCAAATCAATCAGTTGTTTAAGTTTAATCATTCGGTTACATCTTGAGCCTCATCCTCATGACACGAAGTGCATGAGGATGAGGAAATTAAAAAACTGTTCTTTATCATAGCCTTGCTAAACAAATAGACATCCATCAATTGAATTAGGTGAGATCTGGCACTTAAATTAGTGCATTAGGCTCTTCCATATCAGTACCGGATCGTAACAAGAAGATGGTACTAGATCACGACAGGGCACAAAAGGTGGTACCAGATCATGACAGAGCGTGGTCATTGGTACCGGATCATAAGAGAGCGTGTTCGTTGGTACTGGATCACCACAGGTAATATTTAGTACTGGACGCGTTTGGTACCAGATCAGACAGCAACAATCTTGGTGCACAGGTACCGGATCATGACAGAGCTAGTACAGGAACGCTAGACATCTAGGGGTCAAAGATTCACATATGAAAAATCGAGCATTAGTACATGAAATATTTAATTCCTTAACTCAATAAACCACAAAATACATGAATTAACCATACTTTACCTTATGACCTTATTACTGGCAATTGGTAGCATTCTTGTCATTCACTCAAGCTTTAGGTAGGTTCAAAAAGGTATAGGTGAAGAGTAAAATAGGGTAATGAGAATGTCAATTTCAGGTCTCAACATGCACATAGGCAATATGTAGCTAACAATCAATGAAGCAACCTTAATGGAAGCCATGGGATTACCTAACAAAGGAGCCAAGTATTTCAAAGGAGTAGAAATCAACAAGGAAATGTGCCAATGATTTTTGAAAGAAGACCATCAACACCCTAATTGGAAAATGGGGATTCCTAGGAACTATATCAAGGAAGAATATCATCCAATGCTTGCTAGTCTTCAATGATTCATCACTTGTGAGTGCAGGTATGTTGTAACCTTCATATACCATCTTAGGCTTCTATTACACTTTGAAGGAGGCCCTGAAATTGATTTCTCATATTTTTTATGGATGAGTCTAAACAAGATGGTAAGAGGTGTCAAATCCCTATCCAAAACTGAGAAGACTAGCATTTACCATCAAGGTATTATTAAGATGTTAGTTTTACATGAAATCAGGAAGCAAAGGATTAGCTGGAAAATCCTCATCACTCAACACCTTCCCACAGAAAACAAACCTGTAGAGGAATCCCAGCTTGCTCCAAAGAAAGATAAGGAACCTCAAAAGAAAAAGGGCAAGAAAGATAAGGTAACTCTATCATCATCCAAAACAGTGAGCCAAAAAGATAAAGCTAGTAAACAAGCAGGGCCCTCTTCCACAGTCAATAAGATTTTTAAAAGTCAAGACTCAAAAGGTAAAACCAAATTAGTAGAGGAGACTTCAACAGTATCACTTGAGGAGAAGGGTCGTAAGACAAAAACTATGAGAAAAGAGAAGAATAGCTCAGAAAATAAAAGTGAACAATCTATAGAACAATCCCCTATAACCATTCCACAAATAGAAAAGAAGAAAAGGAAGCCTATGAGCACCCTTGATCCAGTACCCCCTTGTAAAAGAACCACAAGGAGCATTGAAAAGAAAGGAAAAATAGTTGTCAGTCCTCATACACATGAAGATCCAATAGATCTTACCTCCCCTTCTGAAGACCTATCAATCTAGGATGACATCCCTAGTTTGACCGAGGAACAAGTCACTATTACTTTATGTGGGATGAGGGAGGAAGTGTAGGAAAGAGAATACATCTAGCCAGAAAAAATGGAGTCAACAAGAACCTTAAAAAAAGCACAGTGAAGAAAAATATTGGGGATCTACAAAAACAAAACCAGGAACTCAAACAAGAAGTGAAGGAATACCAACTATTGGACAGGTATATCAAAAAGGAAAATGAGCAACTGAAGGAAACTAGCCAGCAACTTCAAGATGACCATGAAGAGACTTATAATAATATCAATAAGGTACTAAGACTCTTACTATACATTAGGGTCATAAAAAGGGAGTTGAAAGCAGAAGCCTCAGCCATCAACATCATTGATCCACAGAAGTAAAGAATGGAGTCTCAAATTTTGAAAAAAATTGGGTTTGTTTCAATTGCATGAGGACATGCAATGGTTTTGGCATGGGGGAATGTTGAGCCTCTAAATTGACATCCACACTAGCCTATTATACTCCTCATATATACCTTTTCGGCTTACCTAAGCTTTGATAAATGACAAAGAACACTACCATTAACCATTGATGAGGTCATAAGGTAAAGTATAATTAATTCATGCATTTTTGTCGTTTATTGAGCTAGGAGACTAAATGTTTCATGTACTAATGTTTTAATTTTCCATGTATAACCTTTGACCTCTAGATGAGTCCAGCCTTTCTGTACCAGCTCAGCAATCCGGTACTTATCCGTCATATTTCCACTGTCCGAATCTGGTACCAAGCGCACCTTCCATTCAGATCTGGTACCAAACCATCCATTGTCACGATCCAGTACCAACGGCCACAGACTGTTCTATTCTTCAACCAACCACTTGCATATTGTTCAGATCCGGTACCATTTACCAAATCTCACCTGTCACAATCTGGTACCAATATAGGAAGTAGAATATACCAAGTTTATCCCTAGATCGTACCAAAGATAATTGTTGGATGTTTGTTGAATCATTAAAGTTCTAGCAAGGTTATGATAAGCTTGTTTGTTTATTGTTTCATCCTCATACACTTTGTGTCATGAGGATGAAGCTCAAAATATGTAACCGAATATATAAATTTGACAATTGACTGATTTGATAAAGATTTTACCTCCTTGTGTTTCATGACTAAGACTGTTTAAATAGTCATGGCAAGGATGGTGGAGGTAGTAGAGAGTTAGTATAATCCAGCATGTGAAGCAACGTTACATATTATATAACATATTTTGAGTTGAAGTTTAATAGAAGGATGTCATTTATTTCTAGGTCTTGTTCATTTATGAATGAATGTGAGTTGAGTTGTTAGCATAGTTTAATTCTATGTTTTGAAATTTGATTAAGAGGAATGTGTGGATTGAAAGAAATTTTACTGTAGACTCCAGTCGCTGACCTGTTGAAGTGGCAAGGGCCCACCGCCCAACAAAGGTCAGCATCCTTATAGATTAGTGTTATTAGTTCATTTCAATAGTATATATGTTAGATTAGTTGAATCTTAATTCTTTCAGATGATAGCAGTATAGTTTAGACTAGGATTTCGATTATATGATTGTTTGGAGATCTTTACTTACTCTGTTTTTCATATGCTATGTTTCTATTTTTATGAATTTGATTTTGTTTCATGGACATGAATGTTGGCAGTAGTAGTCAGACATAATTGATGGAGAACTAATGAAGTTTACAATAGCACATTGTGAACCACAACATACTCAGTATATTGACTATTGAACTACCCATGCTATGTCTTGATGATTGATGTGTGATTTCCATTTCAGAAGTGTGATTGCATAGTTAGTTTTCTGGGTTAGATAGCAGAGTTGATCTGTCAAAGAACTCCATCTCATACTTTCATGTGCCATAATGGAGTAGATAACCTCTCTGTGAATGACAACCAAAGTGTGTTTTGATTTGCTAGTTTGTTTTGTTTCCAACATGCATAATGTAGAATAGTTCTATACTCGTGACATTAGAATTATCTTTCTTAGTGGTGTATTGCAACTCTGTTGATTACGAATCTCGGATTGATAATTAATGAGTGCATTATACAAAACATATAAGTAGAACAACACACTCTCTGAACAAATCTATGAATCCGTGCTCATGTCCAATATCATATATCTATCCAAACCCGCTAAGTGTTCTTACGAATCCATCTATGTCCATACTACCCAAGACTCTACTTGCGCAACTATCCATAATGCTAATACATTTATCACTATACTATCATGAAGTCTTGATTAATCTATCAAACTATACTTCTGCTAACTGATTTCTCTGAATCTGTCTTCTCAAACTCTTCAAGTTGCTCGAAGGATGGTTCTTTGGTCTGTCACGACTATCGCATAGACTCCCCCTATCTAATATTTATATTACTTGCGAGTCTCTAAGATGGATGGCTTAGAACAATTCCTACTCTGATGTGTATTCATCATCATCTTAATTGGTAGATTCATCATCATCTTCATTGGTAGATTCATTATCTCTCTAAGCTATGACTTCTTTCTTTCTATCCGTGGATTCATCTTTCATTATAATGCCTGAAAGTACAATATCTTGAACTTGTTCCTTATTTACCTGTCCTTCCTTTCTTTCAGTTATTTTCCAAACCTTTTTGTATCTGACATCTTTATTTTTCTTTGTAGAATTTTCTTCATCTCGTCTTATTGTCAATCTTGCGATCTCTGGTACCTGGTCTTTGTTCACCTATTCTTCTTGTTTTCTTATCCATACTTTCTTATATCTGATATCAATATTCTCTTTCATGGAAGTATCCATCATGCTTCTACAATCACTAGTTATGTGTTCATATTTATGACATTTGTAACACTCAATATTATGTGCGACCACATAGGCACTTCTTGATTGAACATTTCTTTTATAATCCCTGCAATCTGCAACCTTATGTCCAAAGTTAGTACAATAAAAAAAATGACCATAAAATAAATTTGCATACATGGGAGTGAATGATCTTCTTTGTGGCGTAGTCCTTCTGAATTTTTGCCTTGACTGATCATGATCATGATTGAATCTTTTTTGTGGCTTGAAAATGGATGGTCTTCTTGAAGATGTATCTTCAATAGCTTTCTTAGATTCTGGTTGACCATGATTCCTTCCTTTGAGTACTTCTGCATAACTCTTTCTATTTTCTTCATTCTTCTTTTCTAGCAACCTAGAGTGCTTCTCTTCATTTTCTATAATTGATGTGGATGTTTTTGTCTCTTCAATGTTCTTGTTGAGCTTGAAAATTTTACTTCTCAATGTGAGAACTTCTTCTTCAAGATTCTCAACCTCTTCTTCTTTATTCATTATCTAAGACTTCATGACTTCTTCTATTATTTTCGCTTCTTCAAGATGAATTTTTAATGTGATTATTTCTTCTTTAAGTCCTTTCTCTTCTTGAACAAACTATACCTCAAGCTGGTTTAGATCGTTAGTTCTTTCCTTAAGATGATCTGTCAATATCTTCTCTCTCATTTATGCTTCTTCCTTCTGTGCTTCTATGTTGGTTTCCAAACACTGCTTTTGATATTCAAGATTTTTTTCGATCTTTCTGTCTTATTCTAGCTGAGTTCTTAAGTTCTCGATGACCTGTTGGGATTCTTCAAAAATATAAACACTTTCCTTTTGTTTCATCAATTCTTTCTTGAGTGAATTGTTTTCTTCTCTTAGTTCATCTAAAGAACTAATCAATTTTTGTTTATAATTGTGTTCATTTTCAATTAGTTTTTCTTTCTCATTTCCTTCATGGAATTCTATTTCAAGATGACCATGTTTTTCACAATTAAAACAAAACAACATACCTCTGGTGATTATGTACTCTTCATCTTCTGAATCTTCTTGACATGGTGAAAATAATTCTTCTTGATTTGTATCTGCATCTTTTTTGACATTTTCTAAATCTGTGATGGGTGAAGAATATATGTAATGTAACTTATCCCAAAGTTCTTTTGTTGATGAACATTTACCAACCTTTTCTCTTACCGGATTAGGTAATCCTTCCCAGATGAAATCCATTGATATTGTGTTATTCTTCCTCAATTCCTTCTTGGTTGCAGTCTTTACCCTTTTTGAACTATCATATCTTGTAACAACTGATAGCCAAATATAATGTCCTTGTGCCTGTAAAAATACTTTCATCCTTATGCTCCATATCTCATACTTAAAACCATTCTGACCATTAAACATTAGTACTCTATTATCATAATAATCCATGATCTCCTTCCAGTGGTTAAACTGTTTCTTGAAGGAACCTACTCTGATACCAATTGTTGGATTACTAAGAGGGGGGTTGAATCATTAATAGAGAAATTTAATCATTTTTAACCATATAATCCAAGTGTTATATCAATGTATCATTATCATCCAATAACTACAGAGTAAATAAGAAATGAACAAATGAACAGTCATACACATACATAGTACGCCAGTGTTTTGCGTGGAAACCCAAAGCGGGAAAAAACCACGAAATGCTTTATCTTATATGTCTTGAATAATTACATTCATTCGAAGAACCAACTTCCTTTGTTTTCCAACTGCAACTGGAAGGAGGCTCCAACCCCCTAGTTTCTCAGGATACAACCTGAGGGAAGCTCCAACTCTCCAATTCTATGGCTACAACTAGAAGGAGGATACAACCCCCGATGTTCTTTGGCTACAACCTAAAGGTGGATACAACCACCTATCCTTGCCTCATCCAACAACCTTGACGTATAAGTATAATGATGGAACCACTGTCACACTATCACTGTGAGATATATTGTTGTAAACATGTACCAATCAACTTGCACCAAATAACCTATACTAATAATCTGAACCATGCATCAACCTCTACCTCAAACTGTAATCAACCTGTACCATAAACAAGTGCATCAACCATGCACCAACCTGTACCAAACAACCTGTAATCAACCTGTACCATAAACAAGTGCATCAACCATGCACCAACCTGTACCAAACAACCTGTAATCAACCTGTACCATAAACAAGTGCATCAACCATGCACCAACCTGTACCTCAACCTTTACCATGAACAAGTGCATCAACCATGCACCAAAATGTACCTCAACCTGTACCATGAATAAATGCATCAACCATGCACCAAACCTGTACAAATAATCTGTCACAACAACTTGTCCAAACAACCTATCACAATAACTTGTCTCATCAATGTTATCAACCAAATCAGATCTATTCACCAAGATCAATCACCAAGACAACTCTCAAATATGTGTATCAACCAAGTATAACACAACCCATAATCATCACCAAGATCAATGTGTGCTTCTAATAATACAAGTATGATACATCATCGATAAACCATGTGTCAACAATACTACTAACAAGTGCCTCCAACCATGTACCAAGTATGTACCAATCATGTATCAACTACTCATCAACTATGAATCATCAAGATGTACCAACATCATCAACTATATACCTCATGTATGTGCCAACTCATCAACTACTTGGCTCAACCATGTACCCAACATGTACCTCAACCAAATGCCCTCATCAATTTCATCATCCAAATATAATTTGTAACTCTGTAATAGACCTGGTGTATATTATCACATACCTGCAAACCTTCCTTAACTTTAACAAGAGACTATCATTTTCATCAAACTTTTCTTTAGTCTCACATGACTAGTTTTGGATTAGTCAACAACCCTAACTTGAAATAATCATAACTTTGTACCTGTAATGAATAAAGATCTGAAACTGATACACAATGTTCTTCAGTGTGTTTTATGCAATTCCTCCAAGTTTCATTACTTGGAACCTCCCAGAAAAGGAGTTATAGCAAAAATGGCATACCTTGTTGAATTATGGCTTATTCTAGAGAGTGACCTTGTAGAGCATGCCCCGCATGGAATATTTGTTGAATAGATATGAAACTTAGAAAGCATCATCAAAAGAATTTATCCTTCCTTGAATTATGGTCTTTTTTCTTCACTTTCCTCAGAAATCCAACTTAGATATCCTTTGGTTACCTCAGACACCTATAGGTATTCAATATTCTTGAGTGTGTCTTAAATAAGAGAGCCTTGCCTCTTATTTATAATCTCCAAGTAGCTTCCTTAAAAACATCTACTAGGTCATTTTACTCACTTTCCTTATTTCTCCATTAAATTTATTATTTAAATAATTTATTTTGTATTCACTTTGAATTATAGTACACTCATCACTTCACTTTATTATTTACCTTCTAAAATCTCTTAAACCACTTTGACTACTTTGACATTTTGGGGCTTCTAGATGACATATGAGGGTCCTCCAACTTCATAAGGACATAACTCTCAAACCGTGAGGACTTATGTGACGTTCCACATACCACAAGAAATGGAATGACATGTACTATCCATATAGAATAGTATTACTTGAAAATATATCAAAACTCATACCATTATCCATCAAATAAGCTTGGGTCCATTGCCCAAACCTGGGTTCTCCAACTTCTCATGGCCATAACTTTCTAACCGTGAGGAGTTATGTGGCGTTCCACATACCACCGGAAATGGCATGAAAATCACTATTAATATAGGATAGTTTTACTGACAAATTCACTTAACTTCATCTCATTATTCCACAAATAAGCATGGTTTCTCTAACCATACTTATATGATAATTCAATCCTCAAAGCGTCTTCCCGTGAGGGATTTCACCATAAGGGGACCACTTAGGAGTTCATCCATTTGTACTTATTATCAACCATGAAAAGACAATAATGAGTCATCTTTACATCAAACAAACTTGGTTCTGTTATCCAAACCTTTGTGCTACCAGAATTCACTACCAGACTTTATCCAAGGGTTGATATCAATCACTAAGGATTGACATCAATATACAATATCACTCTCCAATTGTTGACATCAATGACAACCAACAATCCATACCAACTATCCATCAACCTAGGCCAATTGTCTGACAAATCCTACCCCAACAGCTCCAGTAGCTTCTCGTGTTGCCAATGGTGTGATTGGCACCTTTCATGTTGAGACTCGGTATACACACGCCAGTCATACGAATCCCAAGTCTACCACTTCTAATGTACAAAATACTCCTACTCCTACTCCTTCTTCCGGTAAAACTTCTAAAGTTTATTCGGTTCAATCTACACCTGTCGGTAAAAATCAAAATAAAAAGAAAGGGAAGGGTAGGAATAAGGAGGAAAAAAATACTAATCAACAATATGAGAAGCCAAAAACACAATCCAATGATGAGAAAGATAAGTGTAAACCTCATTACCCTTTCCTTATTTGTGGTGATGGTCATTATACAAAATATTGTCCATGATGCGCTGAGGTTACTAAGTTCCTGCAAGGGACTGACAAGCCTTCTACACATGTCGTCTTGTCACAACCATTTCCTTCTCAGCAGCAGGCCCAATTGGTCATTCATGACCAACCTTCTCCCTCTACTACGTCTTATGTCCTTATGTGTACTGGTGACTCCAAGAAGAATGAAGTTGCAGTCACAACTCGAGCCAACAATTATTCTTCGTTGAAAGAGAAATTTGATGATTTACAACCTTCGTTGGTTCAATATCCTCCCCCAAATTCACCTCCAAATGGTCCTCTTCATCTCGAACGACCAAGCCTAGATACATTTATTCATCCTCCTCCCAAGGGCGTTGTTCGAAAGTCTTCATTTAATCCTTAGGCACGTGCTACCTAAAACTACAGCATTATAGAAGACCGTGCGCAAGCACCCTCTGCGATGCCAGCTCTCGAAGTCCTTGAAAGTTGTCCTACTCAACGGAAGGCAATGTTAAAAGATATTGGTGGAATTTATCCTACTGATACCAATTTGATAATATTGACTTAGAAGATCATATTCCAAGTCTTCCTCCTCAATTAGTATTTCAATTCCAAGTTGTTGTGGCAAATAAGAATATTTTTCGAACCATTATTGATGAAGGAGCCTCGACTTGCGTTATGTTTGTTGCTTGTTGGAAAGATATTGGCTCTCCTTCTCTTACCGAGTTGCACAATACTCTTAAGGCCTTCAATGGTACATGGTTTAAACCTTATGGTGTTCTTCCTTCGTTGTATATTATGATAGAAGATAAATCAGTCAATGTCAAGTTTGAGGTCTTTGATGCACCTCTTGATTATAACCTTCTACTTGGTCGTAGTTGGATTAATTCCATGAGAGCAGTTGTATCTACCATTTTCCGTGTGTTACGTTTCCCGCACCAAGGAAAGTTTTTTACTGTCGACCAACTGGTCTTCTTTAATTGTGATTCACATACTAGCAACGTGCCTTTTATCTCGAAGACACCTCCCAGTTATGAGAATGTTGGTGTGGGTATTTTAAAAGATTCAACCTTGATGGGTACTTTTCCTATTCCACCACCCGATATTCCTCCTCCTTTTTTCACTTCGATTAACATGATCTCAATCATTTTTTGTGAAACCCCTGAGTCATATGACCCATGGATAGTACCTATCTCTAGTGATTATCTCTGTTATGGCGACATGATGCCTTTCAATCCGGTCGAATATGTTGGAGTTACTTCACACACACCTAGGATTTATTTTTCCTAAATTTTTTCCTTGTTTATTAGTTATAATTAGTCATTATCCAGTCTCATATAATTTAGGGGAGAATAATCCACCTGGAGAATATTCTCTTTCAGTTGACACTTCAATTTGACTAGTTGAGTTGAGTTTAGATGTTGCATTGGTTTTTTCACCATGCTAATTCGACCTTGCCTTGGTATCATCACCAAAGTGGTGCATTATCCTTGATTCACTAATTAAACTCCTCACTACTCTTTGTTCAGTTAGTTAACTAAAGACTAATTGACTAGTTAACTCAACTAGGTGGAAGTTCACTCTCGTAACTACCTGAGAGACTAGAATAGGTGGCAGTTCACTCCTGTAACTGTTGGTGTGTGTCCATATCACTCTAGACCGCCACTATGGTGCATTGGTTATCCTCAAGTCAAACTCATTGAGTTATACAAAGTATATCATGTGTGAAATATTTATTATTCACAACGGTTAATGAGAATTCTTTCATTCTTTCTCTCCTTCTTATTCTTTCTCCAATTCTCTCTGCAAATGTGTGTATTATTGTTTATATAGATCTATTATGTGCATTTTCAACACATTTACATGGTATCAGAGACGACAGACTGCTAAGCAAAATCTGCACCAAAATTTTTTGCATGTACAAAAGATTGAAGACAGGGGAAAGATGGAATTCCAAAAAGAATTCATTCTTACACCTTACAACTATTTTGCATGGAAGGAGAAAATATCCATACATCTCCAATACATAGGGTTGTATAGGTTAACCATGAATACAAATACAGAGTCAACATCATCCATAGAAAAATCCAAGTACTTAAATCTCATGGATGAGGCACTTAGAACAATTTGCAATCTTATTTCTCCTAATCTCCTTTTTCACATATCTTCCTGTAAGACTCATAATGAAGCCTGGAAAACCTTGGAAGGGCTCTTTGGAAAATAGGATGAGATGAGGGGACACATGCTGGAGGTGGATATGCTCACATTGGATCCAAAAAACTTCGACAATATCCAAGATTTATTTACAAAATTCAAGGATTTACTGTCACAACTCAAAGCTTGTGGGGTTCCTAAATCGTCGGAGGAGAAACAAATGGTTATTACCATTCTCTCCAAGATTGGTCATGAATTCTCTGTATTTCTATCCACATTCCATACTATCAGATTCACCTCTCGAGCCACCTAGAAGATTCCTTCTCTTGAGGATTTTATCGAATCCCTAACACAAGAGCAAACAAAGCTCATCAACATGGGCAAAATCAAAGGCCCAAGGGTGCATGCACTCACTATGCATGATGGTAGCCACAAATATCATAAATATAAAGATAAATATAAACAAAAATCTCATGCACATCCAAAGAAGGAAGGGTACGCAAAACCCTTCACTGATGCCTCTGGATCCAAAGGGGAAAAGGTAAGAAAATGGGAGAAATTCACGTACTGTCACAAAGGATTCCATTTGGAATCTGCATGCATGCAAAAAAAAATAGATCTGATGTCTCAAATACTTCAGCAAAACAACCTTGGAGATCGCATCCCCGAGGGTGCAAAGAAGAAGAAGCCAGAAGATATGAATTCCAAGAAAGGCAATTCTAGCCATGCCTTGATTGCCATCAACTCCTCTCCCGATGCTTGGATCGTAGATCTAGGAGGATCACATCACATGGATGACTCAGAAGTAGTATATTCTTCTTTGGATGCATGCAAAGGTCCTCCTATTCTGATGGGGGGCACCTCTTTTGTCGAAGTCACCGGCAAAGGAAGGATTGAACTCACCAACGGAAGCTTCGAGAATGTGTTGCATGTTCCCAAGATTTCTGTCAACCTTCTCTCCATGTATCAGATGATGAATTTCGGCACCGGAAAGAAATTCATATTCACACCAAATTTCGTGGACATCTACGACATGCAAACCAACTCTAGGGTTGCTACCAGTGAAATAATTATTAGTCTAGATTGTATACTTTTTTTGAATTCATTGAACCTGATTATGCTTTACTTCTTACTCATGTTGATGAAAGTAGTAGGATATGGTACTAAAGGTTTGGGCATTTGAATTTCAGATACATGCAATAGCTTAGAAAAAACAAATTAGTTGATGGTCTACTAGACATCCATTTCTCCAAGGGAGTATGTGAGGTATGTGTTCTCAGAAAACACCCTCAAGAGAAATTTGAAAAAGGAAAGTCTCAACGAGCTTCCGCACCTTTAGATCTGATCCACAGTGACCTCATGGGTCATTTTTTGCATCCATCGATCAGCAAAGTGAGGTTTGTTCTCATTTTTGTTGATGATTTCTCACATTTTACTTGGATCTACTTTCTCAGACAAAAATATGAGGTCTTTCAACACCTGAAAGATTTCAAAGCCTTGGTTAAGACACACTCCGGAAAGAATATCAAAGTCCTCCGAACTGATAATAGGGGAGAGTATGTAAATCATGAGATCCATAATCTTTTCCATGAGGCAAGGATTCAGTTGCAGCATACAGTTCCCTACACTCTACAGTAAAACGGAGTTGTTGAGCGGAAAAACAGATCTCTAAAGGAGATGGCATCTTGCATGCTACATGCAAAGTCACTACCACAGAGACTATGGGCCGAAGCAGTTAACTGTGAAACATACATCCAAAATAGATCTCCCCATAGATATTTCAAGGATAAGACCCCCTGTGAGGCTTAGAGCAGCTTCAAACCAGAAGTGACCCACTTTCGCATTTTTGGTTCACGTGCATGGGCTCGGATTCCCTCTAAAAAGAGGAAGGCACTTGATCCATAGAGAACTGAGTGCATTTTTGTTGGATACCTCGACGATGTGAAGGGATATCGGCTTATTGATATTTCCTCGGACCGGCTCATCATTGAGCGTAGTGTCCAATTCGAGGAAAGTGTCTCGCATGTACCTCAGCAGTCGCATGCAGACACCTTCACTCTTCCACTTATTCGAGATGATGAGCATGCACATGTCGAATCTTCTTCAGATGAGAGTTCTGATTCAGAGGACTCAGATGATTCAGATTCAGATTTAGATTCAGTACATTCAAATGCAGAGTCAGAGCATCCAAATGCAGTGGCAGAGCCAGAGAAGAGGCACAAGTGGGCATAGACTACTCTTCAAGATGCAGGGGATCTCGTTGGTGATCCATCTGATACTAGGACTCGACATGATTTTGAGGAGCCTCCTATTGCACTCACTTCCACTGAACCATTTCCCTCCAGGAATATTTTTTTGGTTTAGTCTTTCGATCCACAATCTTATGGCGAGGCTGTTGAAAATCCCTTTTGGGAATCTTCCATGCAGGAGGAGTACAGCTCCCTCTGTTAAGTTCATAACCCGCACATAGGTTGAACAATCTATTCAGATGTAATAAAGGTCAATATTAATAAGGCCTTGCAATAAAATAGAATAAGTCGAATGTAAGAAGACCTAATAGAAGCTTCTGCTTATAGAAGGATCTTCCTCTAGATGCTTCTTTTGATAGACATATTCAATATAAATAGGATTCGAGGGTATGAGAACCCTAGCTTGGATATTATTGTAATAGAGCTCTTCTCGACTAGAGGTTTCCCCCTCGAAGAGGCCCGTGAACATTGCTTTCAGAATCAAAGTGTTATTTATATTGTTATTCTTATATCATTTCAGTGTTATTGTGATGATTGTTCTGGTTATATTGTTGTTATTCTACCATTTCTATCATTTTTATTTTTTTTCTGCATACTTTTTATATCTGGTATATTACAAGTGGTATCAGAGCACTTTCCTCTACAGA
>JZKD02S1600872.1:84295-97529 GCA_000966675.3 Picea glauca
TCATGAGGGCCACTATGAGTTTTTGGTCATGCCCTTTGGCTTTTGTAATGCCCCCTCCACCTTCCAAAGCCTCATGAATCATGTCTTCCATCCTTTTCTCCGTCATTTTGTCTTATTTTTCTTTGATGATATCCTCATCTATAGAAAAACCTTGACAAACCATCTTGCTCATGTGGATAGTGTTCTCCATCTACTCTCTCAGCACCAACTTTTCCTGAAACAGTCTAAATGTGCTTTTGGCGCCTCAGAAGTAGATTACTTGGGTCATCTAGTTGACAAGGATGGCATTAGGGTGGATACTAAAAATATTGAAGCTATGCAAGACTGGCCTCACCCAAAGACTCTCAAAATCTTGCATGGATTTCTGGGCTTAACAGGTTATTATCGCAAGTTTGTTAAGAATTATGGAAAGATTGCAACACCTCTCACTACTCTCCTAAAAAATAACTCTTTCACTTGGACTCCAGTCACTACTCAATATTTTCAAACCTTAAAGATGGCCATG
Organism: Picea glauca; assembly: GCA_000966675.3. Taxonomy (NCBI): domain Eukaryota; kingdom Viridiplantae; phylum Streptophyta; class Pinopsida; order Pinales; family Pinaceae; genus Picea; species Picea glauca. The sequence continues at coordinate 84,801 of JZKD02S1600872.1, forward strand.
TGCACCACTCCAGTCCTGGCCCTTCCTGATTTCACAAATAACTTTGTCTTGGAATGTGATGCCTCAGGGAAAGGAATTGGTGTTGTCCTTATGCAAGAGGGTTGGTCTTTGGCCTTTACCAGCAAGCAACTATCTAAAATAAATTTGGGAAAATCAATATATGAAAATAAAATGTTGGCTATTTTGCATGTCGTTGATCTGTGGCGCCCTTAGCTATTGGGGAAATGCTTCCAAATTAAGACACACCATCAAAGCCTCGAGTATTTTCTGGAACAACGCATTTCCTCCCCGGAGCAACAAAAATGGGTGACTAATCTCTTTGGATATGATTATAAGATCATTTACAATAAAGGAAAAGACAATGTAGTTGTGGATGCACTTTCTCAAAAATATGAAGATGAAGGATCCATTTTTTCTCTTTCCTTCATTGTACCAGATTAGCTTCAAGTCATTCGCCAGGAATGGCTACAAGATTCCAAAAGTCTGCATCTGATCCAACAATTGCAATCCAATGCTCCAGCTTCCCCAGGGTACTCTTGTCTCCATGATGAGCTTCAATACAAAGGTCGTTTGTATTTAAGTAAACAATCAAATCTTAAATCCATGGTACTTTCTGAGCTTCATGCTACACCCACAACGGGGCACTCTGGGTTCACCAAAACCTATGACAAGGTCAAACATTCTTTTTTATGGGATGGTATGAAATGGGACATTCATAATTGTGTCGTTGAATGTGATGTGTGTCAACACAACAAGGGAGAAACAGTCAAATCTCTGGGCACACTACAACTGCTTCCAATTCCACCTGCTATTTCGAGGGATCTATCTATAGATTTTATTACAGGCTTACCCAAATCGGGAAATAAATCAATCATCATGGTGGTTGTTGATCACCTTTCCAAGTATGCTCATTTCTACGCTCTTCAACACCCGTTTACAACATCCACGGTGGCTCAAATTTTCATGGATCAGGTCTTCAAGATTCATGGAATGCCACACTCTATTGTTTATAATCACGACCCAACTTTCACAAGCAATTTTTGGAAATAACTGTTCAAGCTACAAGGCACCCAATTGCATCTCAACACATCTTATCATCCCTAGACTGATGGTCAAACGAAAGTTGTCAATAAGTGTTTGGAAACATATTTGAGGTGTTTTTCCTCGGAAAAGAAAAATCAGTGAGCTCAATGGTTACCCCTAGCTGAATGGTGGTACAACACTTCATATCATACAACTACACACATGACTCATTTTGAAGTTGTATATGGACAGAAGCCAACTTCAGTTCTCTCATACTTACCTAGTGTCTCGAAAATCCAGGCGGTTGACCAAACACTTACAATTCAAGAGGTTATTCTCCATACCCTCAAAGAGAATTTGGTCATGGCACAAAATCGCATGAAGCAACAAGAAGATCAAGGTCACTCTGAACGTCAATTTGCAGAAGGGGATCAGGTGTTTCTTTGACTGCAACCTTACAAACAAACTTCTCTTAAGGCCAAGCATTGTCAGAAGCTACCACCCAAATTTTGTGGTCCTTATACCGTTTTCAAGCGTGTGGGACAGGTGGCCTATCGGTTAGCTTTCCCCAGTCATTCGAAGCTACATCCTTTTTTTCATTTTTCATGCTTAAAGAAGGTGATTGGAACTAAGTTCCAAACTCAAACCAACATTCCCAAGTTAGACGAAGAAGGATCCATTTGGATACATCCACAAGAAGTTTTGGACTGGCATGAGCATCGCCTGCATCAGAGAACCATCAAGGAAGTGTTATTCTAGTGGAAAGATATAACTCCAGCAGATGCCACTTGGGAAACAGCTACCATTCTGCATCAATTTCCACATCTCAAGCCTTGAGGAAAAGGTTGTTTTTAAGGGGGAGGACATGTTAGGGTCCTAACCCGAACATATGTAGAACAATATATTCGGATGTAATAAAGGTCAATATTAATAAAGCCTTGCAATAAAATAGAATAAGTCAAATGTAAGAAGACCTAATAGAAGTTTCCTCTTCTAGAAGGATCTTCCTCTAGATGTTTCTTTTGATAGACATATTTAGTATAAATAGGAGTCGAGGGTATGAGAACCCTATCTTGGATATTATTGTAATAGAGCTCTACTCGACTGGAGGTTTCCCCCTCAAAGAGGCCCATGAACATTGCTCTCAGAATCAAAGTGTTATTTATGTTGTTATTCTTATATCATTTCAGTGTTATTGTGGTGATTGTTCTGGTTACATTGTTGTTATTCTGCCATTTCTATCATTTTATTTCTTTTCTGAATACTTTTTATATCTGGTATATTACACCCTCCTCGAGAACCAGACCTAGGATCTGGTTCCCCTTCCTTCTGGGAGGAAACTTGTCAGATGTAGATGGGTCTACAGGACCAAGAGCGCAACAGATGGACAGATCAACAAATACAAAGCTAGGCTTGTTGCCAAAGGCTTTCAACAGGTTCATGGTATTGACTATGATGAGACCTTCACTCCAGTAGAGAATATGGATTCCATTCAATTGGCCCTTGTCATTGCGGTAGCCAAGGGATGGGAAGTCCATCAAATGGATGTAAAGAATGCATTTCTTCACGGTAATATCTCTGAGGTGATCTACATGGAGCAGCCCCAGGGATTTATGCAGGACTCATCTTTGGTCTGTCGATTGAATAATTCACTTTATGGCCTCAAGTAGGCTCTGAGGGCATGGTATGCCAAGATGGATTCCTCCCTGTTGTCACAGAACTTTGTACATTGTAAATTAGACCTAAATGTCTACATTGTCAGGACGGCTGATTCACTTCTACTTTTAGTTCTGTATGTCGATGATTTGTTGATCACCGAGTGCTCGACTTCAACAATTGTTGCAATCAAGAGGATTCTACATGATAGGTTTTTGATGACAGACATGGTTCTGCTACACTTCTTCCTTGGACTCAAGATCAGTCAAGATGCATCAGGCATCAAACTGTCTCAGGCCAACTATGCACGAGGTCTCCTTGAGAGATTTCACATGATAGACTGCAAGTCTACTCCGACTCCTTTCCTATCAGGAGTCAAACTTGAGAATGGTGGGGAGACTCCACTGGTTGACAACACACTGTATAGACAACTAGTGGGGAGCTTGTTGTATCTCACACACTCCATACCAGACCTCTCTTATGTAGTTGGCGTAGTTTCCATGTTCATGTAGGAGCTACATGAGATACATTGGAAGGATGCAAGCGCATCCTTCAATATGTACAGGGAACCATCACCTTTGGGATTCATTATGCAATAGACTCTACATTAGATCTCATTGGGTTTACTGATTCTGATTGGGTTGGCGATAGCATTGATCACAAGTCCACATCTGGTTACTCACTCAGTCTTGGTTGCGGGCCTATCTGTTGATCGAGAAAGAAGCAAGCTACCATTTCTCTATCTTCATCCGAGGTAGAGTACAGAGGGGTAGTTAACATAACCATTCATGTTGGGCATTCAGTTTCATCAGTCGTTCATCATCTAGTGTGACAACCAGAGCACTCTGAAGTTATGCAAAGATCTAGTTCAGAGGCAGCGGATGAAGCACATCGAAATCCACATGCACTACATCTTGAAATTAGTACATGAGGGGATCATCGACTTACAGTTCTTTCCTTCAATAGAATAGACGACAGACATTTTCACCAAGACCTTCAATGAGCAGAAATTCCATTCTCTGCGAAGTCATCTTGGAGTGAAGGACACAGTTGCCTAGCAACTATAGTTCTTCTTTTTACATACATTGTACCTTGAGGGGGGGGGTTTCCCATGAGGTTTTCCCTCTTTCCTCACTTTATTTTCAGTGTATCTTTTGTATTTGGGTACCTAACATGGCCTCGTTTCCAGGACCCATTCTTTATTTTCACCATAGTGATGTTCAGGGGGGGTGTTGGAGTTACTTCACACACACCTAAGATTTATTTTTCCTAATGTTTTTCCTTGTTTATTAGTTATGATTAGTCATTATCCAGTCTCCTATAATTTAGGGGATAATATTCCACCTGGAGAATATTCTCTTTCAGTTGACACTTCAGTTTGACTAGTTGAGTTGAGTTTAGATGCTGCATTGGTTTTGTCACAATGAAACATTGGGATAATCACCATGCCGATTTGAAATTTCATTGGTATCATCACCAGAGTGGCGAATTATCCTTGATTCTCTAATTAAACTCCTCACTACTCTGTTCATTCAGTTAACTGAAGACTAGTTGACTGGCTAACTCAACTAGGTAGCAGTTCACTCCCGTAACTACCTGAGAGACTAGACTAGGTGGCAGTTCACTCCCGTAACTACTGGTGTGTGTCCAGATCACTCTAGACCACCACTATGGTGCATTGGTTATCCTCAATTTGAACTCATTGAGTTATACAGAGTATATCATCTGTAAATTAATCATTATTCACAATGGTTAATGAGAATTCTTTCATTATTTCTCTCATTTTTCTTTCTCCAATTCTCTCTGCAAATGTGCATATTATTGTTTAGCTAGATATATTATGTGCAGGTTCAACACATTTATAGAATCAGCTTATCAAGATATTCAAACGACAACTCCTTCTCCTCCTTCTCTCGGTGATACATCTCCTAATTCATTTCACGTGATCTTTCCTACTGATGAGACGATCATGTCGGTCATGTATATGGAAAATACTCTATGGGATGATGGGAATCATCATTCTATTCTCTTCTTAGAACATGAGACCATAGAGAGTTACCAACGGATTTCAACTTTTTCTACTATTGTTCTTATTTCTTATGTTCTTGAGTCAACACATGATGTTTTGTATGAAGGGAACTTGAGTAATATTTCACCTACCGTTCCTCTTGACCTACCGTTCCTCTTGACATATCAATTAAACCTGGAGTCATGGAAAATGTTCATATCGGTGCCTCATGTTCTACTGATCAGGTTCGCACTTATAAAGCCCTTTTTCAATAATTTTGTGATTTTTTTTCCTGGAGTTATGAAGAAATGTCAGGTATTGATCATGATATTGTTGTGCATGAGATTAAGACTTATCTAGACGCTAAACCTATTCGGCAGATACTTCACCCAGTACATCCATGTAAAGTTGATGCTGTCAAGCTTGAAGTTGAAAAACTTCTTAAGGTTGATTTTGTCTATCCTATGGATTTGATTGATTGGGTATCTAATCTTGTTTCAGTAAATAAGAAACAAGGCATGATCTACGTTTGTGTATATTATAGGGATATAAATAAATCTTGTCCCAAAGATAATTATCCGACCCCTTTCATTGACTAGATCGTTGATGACTGTGCTGGGAGTGAAATCTTCTCCTTGATGGACAGTTTCTCCGGCTATAATCAAATCAATATTTTACCAGCGGATCAACACAAGACTGCTTTTATTTTCCCTTGGGGAACCTTTGCCTACCGGAAATTACCTTTTGGTCTAAAAAATGTTGGTGTGAATTTTCAGTGCGCTATGTCTTACGCTTTTCATGACATTAAGTACATTATACAACCCTATCTCGACGATCTATCGGCGCATTCCATGCTTCGTCTAGATCACTCGACGCATTTACGAGCCATTTTCCTACGCTGTCGTTATTATCGCACACGTTTGAATCCACACAAATGTGTTTTTGTGTGGAATCTGTATGACTTATTGGTTTTATCGTTTCTATACATTGGATTCGAGTAGACCCCTTGAAGTTTGAGGCTATTCTTAATCTACCTCCTCCTTCCATGTTACGTCAGCTCCAAAGTTTGCAAGGGAAGAAAAACTTTTTACGTCGATTCATCCCCAATTACGCTGAATTAACGAAAGTATTTACTCTGCTCCTCAACAAAGGTTACGATTTTGTATGGACGATACTGCAAAAAAATATTTTGAGGCTTTGAAACTCACCTTAACCCGTACACCACTATTTTTTCCACCTGACTATAGTTGCGATTATTTACTGTACTTAGTTGCTTCAGACTTTACCATTGCTATGGTTTTAGTCCAATAGGATGATTCACACGATGAACATGTTATATAATATTTGAGCAGGAGTCTTACGACTACTGAAACCAAATATTTACACGTGGAGAAACTGGCCTTGGCAGTCGTTCAATTTGTTCAACGTTTTCATCACTACATCTTATTATGCGGAACCACAGTCATTTTCAATTGGAACCCAATGCAACATATCCTTACTCGACAATTGTTTGGGGGCAAGTAATCTAAATGGATAGTTATTCTCCATGATTTTTATTTGGAGTTTGAATGCGCCAAGTCAAAGAAGTCTTTGGTTTTTGCCAAATTGATATGTGACCTTCCCTCTACTAAGACAGAAAATGTGGCAGAAGATTCCTTACCTGACAAATCCCTATTTCTGATCAGTTCTGATGACATATGGTATGGACATATTATCATCTATCTCCAAACCCAAAATTTCTAGCCTGATCTTTATAGTACAGATCATCATCATATACGGTATCAAGCTCATCAATACATTATCCTTGGTGATACCCTTTACTGCCGTGGTATTGATTCCATATTTCGATGATGTCTCACCTATGATGAAGCTGAGAAATCTTTGAATGAATTTCACTCTGGAGCATGTGGCAGTCATATGTTTGGGTATACCACTGCCCAAAATATCTTACAAGTTGGATATTTTTGGCCTTCGTTGTTTAAGGATTGCATAATTGTCGTCCAAAAATGTCACGCTTGTCAAACCTACAACAATAAGATCTGATCTCACCCTGCTCCTCTTCACCATGTAGTTTATGTTGGATCGTTCACCAAATGGGGCATTGACTTCATGACATGTAACCCTCACTCATTTGAGGGGCATGGATAGATTATTGTAGTTGTGGATTATTTCACTAAATGGGCCGAGGCGATGCCTACATTTGATAATATTGGGAAAACTACAGTGTTATTCATATTCAATCATATCATTACTAGATTTGGTGTCCCTAAAGCCATCGTTACTAATCACAGTAGTCATTTTCACAATTTTATGATGTTTGAACTTACTGAGAAGTTGGTTCTTCATCATGAAAACTCAATCCCCTATTATCCATAGGCCAATGGCTAGGTTGAAGCAATTAACAAAGTTCTCACTACTATGCTTCGATGTATGGTAGGAATTCATAAGTTAAATTGGCACACGATTTTGTTCTCAACATTATGGGCCTATCAGACATCTGTTAAGTCTGCCACGGGATTCACACCTTTCCGGTTAGTATATGGTATCAAAGAAATTTTTTCGATTGAATGTGAAATATCATCTTTAAAACTAGTCGTCGAACTTCTCCCTAACACTTATGTTTAAGAGGAATGTCTTTTGTATTTGATGCAATTAGATGAAACCCGTCGTGATGTTGCCTTAGTTATTGAAACCAAGAAAAACATGTCAAATCCCAATATGACAAGCATGTCAAACCACGTATTTTTTCTGAAGGTGATCTAGTTCTTCTTTATGAACAATATTGTGATTTGCTAGGGGGCGGTAAATTTGAGCCCATGTGGCGGGGTCCTGATATTGTGAAACGAGTGTTGGAGAAAGGGGCTTATGAGCTAGTAGATTATGATAGAATATCTTTGAGTGAACCCATAAATGGGATTTACTTGAAGAAGTATTATGCTTAATGTTATCCCCCAACATTAAAAGAAAGAGAGGATTGACCGTCTATTATAGTTGCAGAAGACTAGGACATCTTGCTAAAGAATGCCCTGGAAGAAGACCTAGTTGTCTTTGTTGTAAGGTTGAGGACCATGAAGTGATGGATTCCCCTAGAATGGTCGCTAAGATTGAAAGAATGACCCTGAACCAAGAGAACCCTAAGGCAGATCCAGAAACTAAGTCTATAGAAGAACCCCAGAAAGAATTAGAGAAAGTATTGTTGCAAATAAATGAAACCCTGAATGATCACCGACATGTCAGGTTATCAGGGATCTTTAAAGAAAAAGAATGCATTAAAGTAAGAATAGGAGACTTTGACATTCACTGTGTTCTAGATGAAGAAACACAGGTGAATATCATGACAGAAAGAACTGGGGAATCTATAGGGAATCCTGCTACGATCCCTTCATTAGGAGGAATAGGACTATTCAGAGGAAAGATGGTAAACTTATGTGGGAATCTCGCTCAGATATCTATGAACATTAATGCAACTTCGACAGAGGAAGATTTTGAGATTATTAAGTTTGTTGAAGACAACACCCCATTTACCATTTTAATAAGAAAACCTTGGATTGACAGAGCTCAAGCCAGACGAAAGAAAGAAGAAGAATCCTTGGAGCAGAAGAAACAAGACTTAAAAGGTTTCATGACTAGAAGGATCGCACAATTGATTGAAGAACAAGAGAACAAATCAAAGCTATTTGACACTAGGGACCTTGATGTCGAAGCTGTAGGAACATCAGAGGACTCTCAGAAGACTGAAGTACCTATCCCAGACAAAGAAAAGGTATTACCCCTGAATCCTAGGAAAGAATATCAACAGCGCGCAGCGACTATGTTAAAAGAAGATAAGAATCAGAATGGAAAACGAACTATCGATACGAAGCTCATTGGAAAGAAGGCTAGGAAACAAAGTAAGAAGAGAGCTAAGTTGTAGAAGGTTTCAGAGGGAACTTCGCAGAGAGAAAATTTGCAGAATTAGAGCTTCGCGGGAATATCAGAATAGTGACATAAGGCACTTCGCCATGACAAAGCAATATAGTCATTGGGGCCGATATATCCATTCGACTGTCGCTCCGAACAGATCGAAAATAATTTATAGCTCGACACCAAACCATTAGACCATGCCATAATGAATTGAATAAGAGTTAATGGAGGCTCATGACCGTTGCAAGTGAACCGTTTCCAAGTTGCCTACTTATCCCGTCATGCCATGCACAAAGAACACTTTTGCTAACTAATAATTCAAAGCTCACAAACTAAGTGACTTTTCTACAGTTATCATTGTGCCCTTGTTGTTATTCTAGTGCACTATCTAAGACCATCATGACCTTGATAATTTTAATCCCAAGCGCGTATGTCCGACAAGCTCACCATAGTTGAAGAATCATTAATGGAAGTTCTCCTCGAATTGATGACAGAGAGAGTCATGTCGGAAAGAGGAGTGTCTACAGATATACAAGCATCATCGATGAGAGGACTATCATCCTCTCCGTCCACTGCTCGAACCAGTCCATATCGACCATCCAATGAGAAGCGAACTAAACATAGGGATGACCTCGTGAATGCTAAGCTGATTCCAATCATTCTACCCGCCTACCTTCCACCTTTGAGCAGCGCAATCAATCGAGACAGTGTGCCCAGAGAGTTTGAGTATGCTTTGGTCATTGTGTACCTCCCGAAAGGGATACGCGTAGTGCGCATAGACCAGGATAAGATCACAGTGTTGAAGTTTAACGACTTCAACCTCAACGAAAGGAAGGTATACAACATGCTCACCCCGCACAAGTATCTAACAAGAACCAAGGGAAAGAACTTTAAGATCGTCCCTTAGTCGTGGACCATGAACCTCGTGCAGTCCACATTGCTCAATGTCATGAAGATTCCTCACTTCGGTAGGCACCAAGAAGTGAACGCATGCGTCAATTTGTTGTTGTCCTGCTACCATGGTGGATATTTGTGGTTGAATCACCACATCACAGTGGATTTGACATTGATCAACCGGATCACAGGGTTGAGCATGCAAGGCCCTAACCCTCAAGATTTCTACCCCAGAAAGACCACAAATCGCACTCTGGCGCAGAAGATTAAAGAAACCTATGGAGACGTCGAGAAGGGAACGTGAGACTACAAGGTAGCTTCTATCCATAGTGGTGCAGTGTTTCTTTCCTACCAATTGATCACAGGGAAGTTGGTGTGAAAGAAACAACCCACCCAAGTCATGGGGTTTGTAGTTGACCTCGCAGGGAAGTGCACAGAAGGACTTCGAATAAATTGATCGAAGTACCTCGTAAAACTTCTAGAACTGGACTGCAGGGAAGCATGGGACCAAGGATATGAGTTCCACTTCAGCTGGCTTCTCATCTTGATCGTTTTTATTGCATGGGAAATGCCGGAAGGAGAGACCTTCCCAGACATCGATCCCTTTGAACCATTGGCCGCGAATTTCAGTACGTTGTGGTACTCCAGTGACATGAACAAGCAGTGGAAACCAAATGTCGTCTTCCACACCTATTACAACCAACTAAATACCGCTATCCAGTCTGAGCCTCGTGTAACCCGAACGCTCTCCACATGTTCCGGCCCTTAATGAAATTCAGCACGGACCGTAATTTCATATATATCAGAGCATGCGTTGATGAGCATAAACAACAGTTGCAGGCATACTACAATATGATGGAGGAAGACTTAGAAAAGATTACTAAGGAGTGGTCGGTGGACCTTCTCATCCCAGCAGACCCCGTGGAGCTATCTGATATTGACAGTACAGAAGCAACGCACAATACACCTAGACCGACCAAGACCAAGAAAAATGAAGAAGCTCAAGATGAAAGCAGTACCTTAGTGAAGAATGATTCTATCTCACTTGAGAAAGGAGGTGATGGCGGAGAGATAGATGGCACAGAAGTGGAACAGAAGAAAGGCGAGGTTACATTGCCTAGAGACGAGGAGGACCCCTCAAAGAAAAGGAAGGTTTTCCCTCTGAAACCTTCTTCAAGAAAGAAATCAAAAGCAACCAGGACCAAATTCGAGACCACCCTCACCTCAAACGACTTCAACTTTATCGTCGCAGCACTGAATTATGCTTCACTGGAGATAGTAGAAAAGCAAGAAGCTAAGAAGGAGAAGGTGTTCAATTGGATCAAAGTTGAACTTCAAGGAATGCAGCAAGCATTACAGTCCAGCCACGCAGTTCCTACTGTGCCTCTATCAGCAGAAACATCAAGACTAGGTGATGAGTCAGCTCAACTCCACCACATTGTTGATACTGTCGAAGCTCACCTTCAACGAGCTCAGAAAGAGACAGCACAAGCAACACAAGATTTAGCACAAGTAAAAAAATACCTTGAGGACCAACGCAATGTTGCAGAACAGGAGAAGCTTTATCTAAAAGAGAAGTTCGATGAAGAAAAATCCCAGCTGCATAAAGAAAAGGAACAGTTGCTCACAGAGCAACTCGAAGTAAAGGAATTGGTTCACAGAGCATTTCGCTCTATGATAGTCATCAAAGTAAACAATGTAGAGAGAGTTCCACAATAGGTGGCACAACTCGAAGAAGTAATCCAACAGCTCCAACAGTGCATAGTAGACTTGGAGCTCTGCACAGTGCCCGAGACCCCTCAAGATGTAAGAGACCTCAGGGAAGCAACTATCTACAGCAGAGTCAAAATATTAAAAGATATTTCCTTGGAGTGCAAGCAGCTAAGTAACCACAACGCTCAGACCTATGAAAACCTCACTGAGAACCCAGAGTTACAGTCGTTGGAGTCGCAGCTCTAGGAAGTGAAGCAGCACGCAGATACACTATATGTGCAGTTGAAGGCCCTATTAGTTGTAGACAGAATGAAGAGGTCTCACGAATAGTGTACATCTGAGAAGAAAATCCATATGCTTCAAAGAAAAGTGGTGGAAGTCACTCAATGGCTTCAACCTGTGCAAGATGATGCATGCATGTTGTTTATAGAGGTCGAGAGCTAAGGAGAAGAGTTAGAACAGCTCGTCATCACAACAGAACAGTGCCTAGAAGGTCCAATGAACTACATAGTGATCCAGAAGTTCACTGAACAAGAGGCCACAGCAAAGCAGCAAGTCTACGCATCTTGAGCCAAGCTCAAGGCATTCGAAGCAAAATTGGTCAGACCAGAGTGACTCAGGACGAGTCACAGGTGAGTATTGGGGGCTTGTTGGCCCTTGACCAAGTTTTGGGAATTTCTTGGTCATATTGACCTATTTTGGAACGTCGACAGCCTGTCAAAGGAGGAATGGAAGACGAAGAAGAGATCATCCAATCTCAATCCCCTTTTGGGTACCTTTTTGGGTTTTGGGGAATATGTAACGGGAATGGGATGTCAGCCCATGGGTTTACCCATGTTTAGGCCTATTTTGTATGTATAAATAGATGTATAGGCAATGTAAAAAGGGGGGATGATATATCTATGTGATGTAGGCTAAGTTCCAAGAGTTGGATCTGGTTGATCAAGGCTTTGTGCATTCTGTTTTAGACTTGCAGAGCTGAGTACAATTCCTTATGCGATACAATAGGAGGCTTAGTGTTGTAATGCAAGGAAGAAAGATCTAGCGAGTTGCACAGATCTTCTGTCCCATGTGGAGTAAGGGTTTTGAGGCTCTGTGCTTGTAACTGATTGACCAAAGACAATAAATAAGAAGAGTTGGTGGACATAGCCCCGGGAGAGGGGTGAGCCACGTAAACACTGTGTTGTCTTGATTTGTGCTTGTCTTAATGTGTTTATGTCTTTTTTTGCTAAGTGCTTTAGATGATTAAATAGATCTGCTTATGCTTAGTGCTAATGATAGGTAGAATGATAGATCTAATATAGATGAATATGCTCAGTGCTTGATCTACCAGATCTGACCTATTTACTTGTGATAAGTTCTTAAATACATTAGATCATTGTTAATGTTGCGAAGTTATGATCTGAAAATAGAAGGCTGACTTGTTATTCTATGCAAGCACCCTCTATTTCATTAAAATAAACTTTACAGGACCTTGCTTCATGTGTTAAAATATGCAAGATAAACTTATGTGTTAAGTTCATGTATCTTCT
>JZKD02S1600872.1:110597-120809 GCA_000966675.3 Picea glauca
AGTTTGTGGTCACATGAGATTGGGGGCCAAAGAAAAGGGGCTAGTGCCCAGAAATTGTTTTCAAAACAAAAGGGGGATTAGAGAAGGAGTCTGTGGGGTACCGAATTGTACATACCTACACCTAAAGATGTAAAGAAGGAATGTATACCTTAAGAGAGGATCCAACATGAGTTCGAGAACAAAATTCAGCTCCAAAAGAATATCACATGTGAAAATATCAGCTTCACAAGAAAGACAATTTTCAGATAGCCATAACTCTCTACCCAGGACTCAGATTTGAGCATGAAAATAGGTGTTAGAAAGGTCTTTAACAATAGAATATAACTGTTCACCCAGAAATTAGATCTGAACATTCCAATTCTCAGGAAATCACCATAAAAAAGTATGATATATATTATTAAACTAGAATGGTTCAATTTTTCATGAAATTGTTGAGACAGTTAGCCTTACAAAGTTCTGTTGGTAGCACATTTTTGTAGAGTTAACAGTTGTCAAAGTAGAACATAATCATTATAGAGTGCATAGGTATGGAGGATGCATAAGAGGCTTACAGTCAGGAATATGAGATTAGAGAAATGGATGTTCATTTGGGCATGGAAGGAATAAACTCCAATGGGCATGGAGAAGGAAAGGATGATAACATGAATATGGTAGAGACCATTAGAAATTTTCAGAAAGATGTCCAAAGTCACAAGGCTAATAATGAAAGTCTTATGAAAGCCAAAGAGTAGAAGAAAGACTTCAATATGAAGTTATTGCAGAGCCTGGAAATAATTGAAAATAAGTTGGATAAGAAGAGTGGCTCTGTAATGTCCCCCACGTCTTGATGAAGAGGATTGGAGAGTCTCAGTATTCTAGTCATCCCCACTAGAATATAGTCTAATGCACTATGGGAAAAGTCAGCTAAACTCAACATTATAATATTAAGCTGACTTGGAAAAGGAAAAGTAATTCAATGAAAGAATAGAACACATGAGGGTGAGTTAGGAGTTAACCCTAGGGGCTAACTAACTCAACAGAGAAACAAATTAGAGGTATAAAGGAAAGGCAAGGGTGCACCTCTCAGACACCTTGGATTATTATTTCATTTTTCTTTTGGGCTTTAGAGCACAACAGTTTTGAGGGTTTTGAGAATAAAAACCATAGAGGACAACTCGGTGGTGAAAGATCCCACCTCTCTTGTTCCAAGCTTGGTCTCGGGGATTCCATACTCCACCCATACCATTCTACAATAGCTACAGGTACCATCTTCCATCCAGGGAAGTAGAAGGGTGTAACTTGGAGGGTTTCCAGCATAGGGGGTGCACCATTGATTGAAGGAAGTTTGATCCAAGAGTTTGAGAAGGATTTTGGGCATTTGGACACTTGGGTTTTCTCTGCAGGGCATTGATCATCCTTTTGAGAGAGTTATACTTGATATTTGATTTTCTAGAGAATTGGAAAGATTTGGAGAGAAGGAGGGTGTTATTGGAAAGTAGATCTACTCAGTTTGGAGGGGGAAAAATTCATATCTCAGGCTAAGACTTCACCAAGGGGTTCACCTTTCCCCAATCTATCATTCTAGAGAGTTTCAGAGTATTTGGAGGTGTCTTTCATCAGGGCCAAATTATTGGGTCTTGGCAGACTTCAGGAGGGCATAGTTGAGTTTGTGGTTTCAACAATTAGAGGAGCAGATTTCAGTATTTCAGCTTGAGACTTCAGGAAGGGGTTCTCCTTGACCCAATCTACCATTCCACATAGTTTTGTGCCATTTGAGGACTTCTAGCATCATGGTAGAAATATTGGACCTTCTTAGTTATCCAAGAAGGTGTATCTTCAGCCAGGGGGGGGTTGGACTTGACCCTAGTTTATCTTGTATTGGTATTCAACATGTATTCATCCTCTGGAGGCTTATATCTTCTTATCTTGAGCATTTTTTAGTAGCTCATATCCCAGCTAGAGGATCTATCTGATGTTATTCCAGATATGTAGTCTTATTGTATCAGGTTCTCTCACATTATCTAAATAAAGGTCAGATCTATGATGTTTGGTTCCATAACTGGTGTTTCTTGTTATCTCTTGTATTTCCATATGTTTCATCTTCATATATATGTTCACATGCTTGATAACTAAATCTACAAACCATAAAATGCAACTCCAAGAGTAAACCTGCAAACAAACATACACACAATAGTTAACAGTGAGCAATTAGTGTTCCCAGTGAAAAAATTGGCTTGGGAATATTACAGTGGTATCAGAACGTTGATCCTCCCATCCAGTGAGGGTTAGCGCATGCAGAAGTTCAGTGGAATTTATATGGGCAGAAGAAGGAAATAGACAGGTGAGACAAAGGCTAAAATGGAAGGATCGGGTGAGGACAGTGAGCCACAAATTCTAGCAGGGATCGCTAGGGACTTACAACGTTCCATAGATGTGTCATAGGGAAAAATTGTGCATCTTCTACAGGAAAACCAGGAGGTAGTACATAGGGGACAGGTAGATATGACAGAGACCTTGAAAAAGTTAAGTGAAAACCAAGAGAGGATATCACAACTTATGATGCAGCTGAATCATGGGGGAAACGGTCCATAAACTTATGCCAACAGAGAGGCTAGTGGGTCTCATGGAGGGAATAGACATCAGTAGGAGCATATCCCCTATTATCATTCTAAGGGACAAATCCATGGAGGAGGTGAAACATAGGGTCATACATACAGCAGAACCACCCCTAGGCCCTATCTACCTTCATTCTTGGATGAATAGACACAACCAAACTACCAAGACGATATTGAGGACAATTTCGATCAGTGTGTCATAGAATATAACTCACTAAGCGTAGGAGTCCAGAGGAAAATCACACTGGATCAATATTTTGGGCTTAAGCTGAGACGTAAGACCAAACCGTACCATAGGAACAACTATGAGTTAGAGCACAGGGCTGGTAAAATGGAATCCCCTATTTTGATGTATATTCCAAGGTGACTGCACGGGCTTGGGTGCAGAAACTTGACACTTACCTACAAATTAACCCAATGAGGGAGATGGATTCCATCAAGTTTTCTGCCATGTACTTGGAAGGAAAAGCTCATGACTGGTGGTACCATGGGTTGACTACACTAGGCCACAACCAGATCATGGCTTACACAGAGTTTACACAGAGGCTTATTGACAGGTTTGATCAGGGGGATCTAGAGCCACATTTTAGGGAACTCACCCAACTTAGGAAGACAATATCACCAGAGGTGTATATTGAGGAGTTTCAAAGGATAGCAGTCATGGTGCAAGATGTGTCTCAGTCGAGACTTGTGATGCTTTTCACAAAGGGATTGATGGAGCCCTTAAGGGGTTGGGTAAAGCATTTCAAGACTACCAAATTACAGGATGCTATATGGAGGACAAGAGATCTAGGATCAGTAGTGAAATCTAAATTTATACCTAGACCACCCCTAAATACAGGAGGAAGAGACCAAAGACCTCCCATGAACCAAGGGGGAAGAGACCAAAGGGGGTTTGACAGAGGAAGGGGTAGAATGGATGAAAACACTAGAAGAGAACTGAGGAGGAAGAAATTGTGCTATACATGCAAAGAACCTTGGGATCCATCCAACAAATGTATGGGCAGAGGCAAGGCACATTACATTGAGGTAACTTCTTATAATGAGGAGGATGAAGATTTTGGCCACCTACAAAACATAGAAGCATACACCACCAAAAATACAAAAGAGGAAGATGCAGGTCACGGTATGGAACCAGAGGAGAAGGAAACATTGGAATCCATCAGTGGGGTACCCAAATACAACACTTTCAGGATGAGAGGGGTGTTGCAGGGGTAGAAAGTTTCGGTTCTCATTGATGGGGATGCTTCTCACAAATTTATTGACTCATCTATACTACAAAGAAGACACATACCCACTGTGGAATTTGAAGGATTCGGGGTGGAAGTAGAAGGAGGGTGCACTATGCCCTATGACAGGTATATTCCAGGGATGAAGCTTACTTTGGGAAAACATGATTTAGCGCAAGACTTCTATGTGATGGAACTTCCAAACACCAATATCATCCTTGGATTTCAGTGGCTTAGTACGTTGGGGCCAATCACTACCAACTACAAGACCACGAAGATGTCCTTCACTGAGGAAAGTGGGAAAAAGGTAGTTCTCAGGGGCATGTTAGGAAACACGCCTAGGTGTTAAGGTTTAACCTATTATTAGAGTTCTTTGCATTTCACTAGATAAAAATATCATAAGATATGATCACTGAGAAATACACAATCAAAAGAGACACATCATTTATCCTAGGAAACCCTCATGGGGGAGAAAACCAAGAAAAAATTCCTTATTATAGATAGCCAATACAATGCCAATAGATAACTCAAACAAATACAGAAATTCCTCTCCCAAGAATGCACCTCTCTCTCTCTTCTCCAACTACAACTCCAAAACTTGCTCCTCAAATGAACAAGTGAGTGTGTGTCTAAATGAGGTGTTGGCCTCCTTATTTATACAACTCTGGCACATATGGACGGAGGTGTCTCTTCATTGACAGGGCCGACTTCTTCTTCTGGGTGGTTATAACCACCTTTAATATATTCTGGAGCCTCTTTAATATATTCTGGGGCCGACTTCTTATTCTTCCTATTACAATTATGTTTTGACCAATCCGCAAAATGGGATTTGGTCTTTTACAATATTCGACATGATCAATCTGCAATAGGGGATTGATCTAATGAATAATACAACAATAATAATTAGAATACACTTTGCAGTTACATTATTTCAACACTCCCCCTTAACAAAAAGGGTATTCTACAACAGCAGCAGGTGAGAGAGGGGACAGCATCATCAACAGAATTAGGGAACACTAATTGGCATATCTATAAATCATCGGAAGTTTTTCTCATCATCAACACAATACAGAGGTTGGAGCATCATCAACACAGCATGGATATGGTGTAGCATCATCATCCTCATCGATATGAGGCTAATCTAACATCGTCATCATATTCAGCATTAAATTTGAAATAATATCATCATCATCTTCAGCAAGAGGTTGAAGTGGAATCATTATCATCATCTTCAGCAAGAGGTTGAAGTGGCATCATCAACTGCATCGACATGGATTAGTATACATCATCATCATCAATAACATCACAAGTTTGATACAACATCAAAAGAAGTAATATCACAGCACAAAGGTTGGAAACACATCATCACAGCACGAGGCTGGCAACACAGCACGAGGCTTGCAACACATCATCATAGCACTAAGATGGCACATTATCACAACAATTAAGCTGACACATCACCACAACAATTAAGCTGGCACACCACACAACAATTAAGTTGGCATACAACAATTAAGATGGAAACACCACAACAATTAAGCTGGAATCACAACACAACAATTAAGCTGGAATCACAATACTAGACTGGCTTTATGTCACAACAATTAAGCTGGAAGCATGGTACTAGGTTGGAATATCTCAACACAGTACTAGACTGGCTTTACGTCACAACAATTAAGATGGAATCACGGTACTAGGCTGGCATATCTCAACACAATACTAGACTAGATTTACGTCACAACAATTAAGCTCGAAGCACAGTACTAGGATGGCATATCTCAACACAGTACTAGACTGGCTTTACGTCACAACAATTAAGATGGAAGCACAGTACTAGGCTGACATATCTCAACATAGTACTAGATTGGCTTTACATCATAGCAATTAATCTCGAAGCACAGTACTAGGCTGGCATATCTCAACATAGTACTAGACTGGCTTTACGTCACAGCAATTAAGATGGAAGCACAGTACTAGGCAGGCATATCTCAACACAGTACTAGACTGGATTTACGTCACAAAAATTAAGCTGGAAGCACAGTACTAGGATGGCATATCTCAACATAGTATTAGCCTGGATTTACGTCAAAACAATTAAGCTGGAAGCACAGTACTAGGTTGGCATATCTCAACATAGTACTAGATTGTCTTTACATCACAACAATTAAGCTAGAAGCACAGTACTAGGTTGGCATATCTCAACATAGTACTAGATTGGCTTTATGTCACAGCAATTAAGTTGGAAGCAAAATACTAGGTCGGAATATCTTAACACAACAATACTCCCCCTTTTGAGGGAGGTTCTTTCAAACTATACCAAGCTTATCTCAAAAGTGATCAAACTTTACACGAGATAGAGGCTTGGTCAACACATCGGCAACCTGTTCATCCATGCTAACATATTGGAGTTGTATGGCTCCTCTCTGCACCATGTCACGGATGTAATGATATCAGATATCTATGTGCTTCATCTTATCATGAAATACATGATTCTTTGTCATCTTTATGCATCTCTAGTTGTCACATAGGATCGTGGTTGCTTCCATCTCTAGGTCAAATAGATAGGTCAACAAATTTCGAAGCCATATAGCTTCGCAACTGGTAGAACATGCAACAATGTATTATGCTTCCGTTGTACTGAGAGCAATGTTGGATTGCTTCCTACTATGCCACGAGATCATGGTTGATCCCAAACTGAAACAACATACTGAAGTGATCTTCCTATTAGAGACACTTCTAACCCAATCTGAATCAGTGTACCCACTCAGTGTGAAATCATGATCTCCATCATAGTTTAGATCACAATCTAATGTACCCTTAAGGTATCTCATCACATGTTTTGCAGCAACTAGATGAACATGTCTGGGTTCTACCAGAAACTGACTCAAGGTGTTCACAGCAAAACAGATATTTGGTCTGGTGTTCATCAGGTACATCATCGATCCAATGATCTGTCTATACAGTGTGGCATCAATCAATTATAACAAAGTGTCGACCAGTAGCTTCATTTCCATGGGTGTATTTATGGACTTTCACTCCAACATGTCGAATCTCTTTAGGATTTCGACTGCATACTTCCCTTGGTTAAGGAAGATTCTCTTTGGATTATTCCATACCTCAAGACCTAAGAGATAATGCATTAGGCCAAGGTATTTCATCTCAAATTTTGAAGCGAGCTTCTTCTTACATTCAGTGATGAGATTTTCTTCTCTAGTTAAGAATAATTCATCCACATATAGCAACAATATCACCGGCTCATCATTCATAACCTTGAAGTAGAGGTTTTTACTCTTGGTAAAGCCCAAGCTCATCAGGAAACTGTCAATTCTGCCACATCAAGCTCTAGGAGCTTGCTTCAACACGTACAGATCCTTCTTCAACATGATTCTTTCTATCTTCAATCTTCAAATCAATTTTCTTATTACATTGTACCAATATGGTACACTTGCTCAACTGCAACTCAATCTGCACAATCATGTGCTAGCTCTATGTGCTTTTTGCAAGGCACTATCTGTCTCACTATCTGGGAGTATGTCCTCTACTCTCTCTGCAATTGTTCCTTCTGGAATCTAGGATTCTGCACCTACAGCTGCTATGAAGCTGAGAATGATTGCTTCATTCTCACTGTGGCTGCTAAAATCTGAGAGTAACTCCTCTTATTTTATCACGGCAACAGTTTCATCTGAATAGATCTTATTCTTTCATGGAGGTAACTCTATCTTTCATTGTAGTCATGTCTCCATGACCCAACTAGTGTACTGCACCAAATGCCACTTAGTTTTTAAGTATGGAGATTTCTCCCCCTGCATCGCATACTATATATGAATCATGGTTGTTCTGGATGTCTTCATAAGTACTGGAACTATTTCTTCAATAAGTGTCTCGTCATAGTCTTCTTCCTTTTTGCTGGGAGAATCCTCTGGACATACATCAGGCTTTGTACATATGCAACATGTTTGATCTGTATAGATCAATATTGGAAGTCAATACTGACTTCTCTTCTCACAGAATAATTCATATCCTAGACTTTCTGACTGGATTCCTTCTTTGTCACTGAAACAAGCGAATCATCCCGGAGATTTCATATCTCCTAGGAGTCTCTGAAGTTACGATCTAGTCTTCTCATGGAATCTGTCTTCTAGTCCTGGAAGTTGACTCTTCATCTAATCCTTTCTGAGATCAGGTTTACTCTCAATTGAATCTAAAAGGACTTCATCATCTCTTACAAGGTATACTTGGTGTTGCATACCAAGTCTAAATATAGAAGACATAGTCAGGCTTCAAATGAGATCTGCTTCATGTTCTAATGTTTGGTCATCTTTGGAGCCTTGTGCTCCTTTCATTCGATATTCATATGAGATATTTTGAATCTTAAGAGATAGCTTCTTCTTCATGAGTGTATATGGTCATGTACATAGTCTGCTTCATGTCTCATATAATATGTTTCCTTCTGCAACCTTCACTATAGCTTTCTTAGGGTTATCATCTGTGACCTGAAACAAGGTCAACAAAACAACAAGCAGGAATAATATCCTTTTGATAATAATAGATAAAGAAATAGCATGAATAATCATCATAGTAGCTCCTTTAGAGCTATCACTCGTGGCTTGTCTAAAGCAACGATCAAAAGTAACATATACACTATGAAATGAGGTCAACACTCTTATAGTGTTGTGATCGAACAATCCTCCATGGAAACCTGGAACTAACACATGAGGTTTCTCCTAGAGGAGGTGTTAGTTGTATCAGGAAAATGATTACATTAAGTATTTACCTCTATTTTCTCACATGCTAACAAGTATAATACTTTACAAAGAATTATATCTCAACTATAGTGGTTAATTGTAAAGGGGTAGTCGTCAACTTGTCATGTGTACCTTTGAATCATTTCAACTTGATTAATCAAACCTGAAGCCTCGAGCCTTGTCCTCAAGAATGAGTGTGGTTGCTTTTCTTCCAAGTCTCCTTCACTCAAGTTGACGAGTGATTTCTTCAACTTGTCTTTTGTACTAAGACAATATGATATCTTAGAAGAAGGTTGGGTTAGAGGATAAACTCTATGATCTCAACTTTTAATCCATCTAATACCTTGAATCAAATTTTGATCAAAGGTTAGAATGATAGTCATAGCTACAACATGCAACACTGATCAAAATAATGTCATAACAAATAGATGCATATTAGAATAATCACACCCAGGTTGCATTGTTCCTCTGAATGTGTTGGATCTTGAGATCCTTCTGGATCTATGGCAAGAGATCTCTTCTCCAACAAATACTCTTTAAATCTCAACCATGAGTACATACCTTTGATGGCACTTACAGGTAGAGGCACCATTTGGTACCAGTGGTAATCATCACCAACTCTTAAGAACTTCAAGGGTGACTACAACTGGTACTACAACTGTAACTGATACTGCAACTGCAACTACAACTGATACTGCAACTGGTTCTAAGACTGCAACTGCAACTGCAACTTAGGGTTTTATGAGGAAACCCTAATTTTTCAAACTTCGAATTTTGAAATTTTGATCCAGGGGATAGATGCATTGAGCTGAGGTGAGTAAGTTGGTGAAGTCAAATTTCTGAAAATCCAACTTTTACCCTTCAAACTTGATCAATAGATTTCTAGACAGGTGCTTCTGGTTTTCTGGTACCTCTGGTACTCTGGTATTACTGGTACTTTTGGTACTATGGTTTTCTGGTACTTCTGGTACTTTTTGAAACTAGGGTTTCACTTTTCGGGAGCTCTAGCCACTAAAAAGTTGCACTGAGGATGCCAAAGTGATCCTTCAGGAAGGGAACACTTTTCTAGATGGTTTTGGGGATGAAATACTTCATCAACAAAAATCCCTAATTTGCATGTACGGCAACAGTGACGTTTTTCACTTTCTCTTGTGAAAGATTCTCTCTTCATCTTAGCTCTGATACCATGTTAAGGTTTAAGCTATTATTAGAGTTCTTTACATTTCACTAGATAACAATGGCATAAGATAAGTGTTATCACTGAAATTTCATCTGCACATGGCGACAAGAACTCAGCATCGTCAAGCCGTAATGAAGTCATTCATGGCATTGAATTAATCACATGGCATTCCAAAAAGGTCAAAAACTATACAAAGTAACCAAAAATTGAAGGGCGCTTTGCAGAATTTGGGTGCGCGTGTAGATGCGCGGAACAAAAACGTACCATGTGCGCATACGCGCACGATGCACGGTTGTTGGCGCAAAAACCCGCGCACCTGCTAAACAGCGCATTTATTGAATTGGTCGGTCTCCCAACCACTTATGGATCAGCTCCCAAGATGATTTGACTCCCAAATCTGAGCTGAATCCGCATGGTAGGCTGGTCAAAGACCTAATGAAGCCCTAAAGAGCCCCTTTTCACAC
>JZKD02S1600872.1:120819-132908 GCA_000966675.3 Picea glauca
AATAACTTATCAATAGAATTAATAGCTCTTATTCGTTACTGCATCCATTCATGAGATGAAATAGAAAATAATTCTTATACACATCCAATCATACACACATTTGATGAAAACAAAATTTGTCTATGGTCCAAAAGGACTTCTCCATTAAAGGTAGCTCTGAAATAGTTCTTAACAAAACCAAAATGAGAGTTTCTTGCAACAACCATTGACCCTTAACTAATTGGTTGATGCTCCTATTTATAACATAAAATTAACTAAAAGTAACGGCTAAAGTGCACATAAGTAAAATAAAATTCTCCACTTGGAATTATCTCCTATCAGTTTGTCTAAGAGACATCTCAAGATATCACTTAAGAGGATTACTCTTCTCGTACTCTGACCACTTGATGAACAGATCCTTGTAGGTGTTGGTTTATGGGAATTTATGTTGTTCCATCAGGGTCGCATAAATCTCTCTTATCTCTACCGCATGTGCCTAATACTTGACTAGAGTGGCACTTAATTGTTGCAACATAGCCCGTGCTTTGATCGGGTGTTCCATAAACTGTCACACCTGACCTGGCACCATGTCTGCCACCTTTTCTATTTCTTCGGCCCATGTTGAGTCTTGCTCGATGTGTGATTTGACTATGTCACGCAAGTCGACAAAGTCATCAGGTGTGCCAAACTCGGGGAGTCTGATGTCTTTCATCACTCGATTGATCTTGATCCATTTTTTCTCGCACCTGTCCCATTTCTCTTGGATTTCTCGATGAGGCTCCCAAGACATTTTTGTCCAATACTCGGTCGATTTCCTTATGTGATCAAGACTTCTTTCTTTCAACACTCGAATGTCGTGTTCTTCTGTATCCTGACCCTGTTGAACTACACTGATGTATTTGACTCTCTCCACAACTTTCTATGCTTTCTCATACCATCACTCCATATCATTTCACGTCACAAGTACCATGAGGGTGTCTTCCTGGAGCTCGGATATCCTTTAAATGAATAGGTTTCTCTCATCTATAAATTTTTTGTAGGCCTCTTGGAATTCGCTCCTTAGGAACACCATGGCCTATGTGGTGTCCTAATAGTATTTCACCAAGTGGCGCAAATGTTATAATTCCTTCAGGGTAGAGGCCAACTCCTCTTCATCTCTTTTAGCTTTGTCCAGGGTGGCATCTGTGATTTCCATCCCTACGTCGATGAGTTCGGATGTCTTAGCATGCTTTGGTTTAATCATATTTTCCTCCGTAGTGATGAGGATGGAGTGATATAAAGTGATCCTCCTCTTCTTGGTGGTTCTCTAGATGATAGCTTTCCTTTTTCGATCATAAGCTATAGCATGTATGTCGACTACTTCATCCACAGGTTCAGGGATTTGTTGATATCCCTAGGTAAGTGTTTTCCCTAGACTCCTGATGGTATATACTCATTCAATATTGGGTTCTTGAACTTCATCTCTATGTTTTGAAGGCCGAGCTTCTATCTGTATCTCATCATGGGTTTGAGTACTGATTGAAATTGAGGCATCAGGGGTATGCTCAATACTTACTTGATCCTTGGCCGACGGAATGTCGGTTTCCTACTATGGATCCCCTTCCTTTGATTTTCCCGACCCTTGATCGTCCTTCGAACTGTTTTCTTGAGTCTCTAGTGCATTGGGAATTTGAGTGTCTAAGACACTTTCGATTTCTTGTTTGCTCTATTGAATACCTTGAGCTTGAGTGTCAGGAACTAGGGAAGATGTCTTCTTTGGTTCCTTTTCTTCTTTGATATGTACCAGGGTCACAAGAGATACCTCTGGGCTCTCATCATCATCATATATCTTTATCATCTCACTTAAGGGGTTTGANATGAGTTCGGATGTCTTAGCATGCTTTGGTTTAATCATATTTTCCTCCGTAGTGATGAGGATGGAGTGATATAAAGTGATCCTCCTCTTCTTGGTGGTTCTCTAGATGATAGCTTTCCTTTTTCGATCATAAGCTATAGCATGTATGTCGACTACTTCATCCACAGGTTCAGGGATTTGTTGATATCCCTAGGTAAGTGTTTTCCCTAGACTCCTGATGGTATATACTCATTCAATATTGGGTTCTTGAACTTCATCTCTATGTTTTGAAGGCCGAGCTTCTATCTGTATCTCATCATGGGTTTGAGTACTGATTGAAATTGAGGCATCAGGGGTATGCTCAATACTTACTTGATCCTTGGCCGACGGAATGTCGGTTTCCTACTATGGATCCCCTTCCTTTGATTTTCCCGAACCTTGATCGTCCTTCGAACTATTTTCTTGAGTCTCTAGTGCATTGGGAATTTGAGTGTCTAAGACACTTTCGATTTCTTGTTTGCTCTATTGAATACCTTGAGCTTGAGTGTCAGGAACTGGGGAAGATGTCTTCTTTGGTTCCTTTTCTTCTTTGATATGTACCAGGGTCACAAGAGATACCTCTGGGCTCTCATCATCATCATATATCTTTATCATCTCACTTAAGGGGTTTGATGCACTAGTCCTCCCCGATGCTCCGGTATTCTCTAGCTAAGCCAAAAAATCTATCGGCGATCTAGTCATTGGGGTTGTGAATTCAGGGTCATATAACCGAGTAATTTCATCAAGGTCTATGAATTTAGGGCCACTTGATCTCATCTGTATTTCATCAGGGTTCTTGGCAGGGAGCCTTGCCACATTTATGATGTCTAGGTCATCTTGCAATTGATCAAATATCCATTGCGCATGTTCTAACATGCGTAACCCCCTCTCCCGTGCATCCTAAGACTCAAAGAGACGTATATCTTTCATCGGGGTTACTCAGGGAATCTATGTTGTTTCGGTCACTACCTAGGGGTCCTTTGCTACTTCAGTCGCTATCATTTCTTCCATGGGCCTAAGGGCCCCTTGAGACAATTTTTCTAGGATCATCATCTGTTCATCCAGGCTCATGGCTCTGAAATTGGTCATCGTAGGGTTGACCATCCTTTCCACCACTTCATCCAGTCTTGGGAATTTTCAGTGAAGACCCCATCTTCGAATTTATCATGGGTATATGGCCAACAGGATGACACTTGAGATGCATGCTCCAAGACTAGACCCCTTGGGTCATGTTTGTGGAAACGACTAGTCTAGAATTAGAACTCCAATTGGCTCAATCCTTCCTGCTTGGCTTGAGTGGTGTCTTTTACTAGGTAGAAACCTATATGGAATCCATAGGGTATAAATGCTTGCTTCTTATCTTTCACCAGAGTAGTGTTGTAACCTTGCAGGATGGTCTAGTAGCAAATTTTCCCCACAACAAGCTGGTTGGGGACATGTGTTGGTAGGAGATGAAGTGATCCAGTGGCCCCGAATACCCTAATTTAGGTATCACATTCGTCATAATACCAGTGACCGACCTTTGCTATCACCTCTTTTTCCGCAACTGATAACCTTGGGCACTCTTTCTTGAAAAGAATAAAATGAATGCACATGATGAATTCATCGTAGATGAGGGAGTAGGATTATTGTACCTATTCTCCCATAAAATGCTGAAGTAAATGTGGACAGGGAGTTCTAAGACATGCCAGCTCAAGTTCATGTTGGAAAATACATTTCTAGCGCACATGACATCCAGTAAATATAAAGCCATGTAAAAGGATGGAGTCTCTCCTTCTTTCGATGTCTGAGCTTGTTGTATGCAGGTGCTCAGTTGCTTTGAAATGATGGCTCCCCAGTTGAACACTCTCCCAAAAATGGCCACTATGTAAGATAGAGGCATCCATGCCTCTGAAAACTTGGAATAGTCTTTCTCCCTGTACAACTGGCAGATGAGGTCCATTAGATAGATATACAACTCCTTTAAGTTGGTCATATGGTACGAGCTAGAGGTCTAATTAGTGTAATTTTTATCTTCTCTCCATCATCAAGCCATAACCCGACTGATGTCGTGGTGCTCGTAGAATTTTACGATGAAATCGGTGTTCAATCTCTTCTCTGGGTGTCTAAGCTTGTAATAACTCTGCACTTCTACCTGAAGGAAAACCCTGACACACTCACCATTGTCTTCATTGATCAAGAACTTATGTGTGTCTATGTGGTTGATGAGCCATTTTAGCAGTTCTATAAAGGGAAACATTGAGGTTCTTCTCGCTACCATGTGCAGTTATGACCGTCGGATATTTGTAAAAACTTCACCATCGAGCTTTCTCATGTCGCAGTTGTTGTGCGGGATATATTTCGGGAATTCTTCCTGGCTGATTTTCTTGAAGAGTTCTCCCCAATGTGGGAGTACCTCGTTGCCCCTCTGTATTTTCCTCTATGTCTCCAAAGTTAGGAGGTTGAGTGAAATCCTTCTTGGTATATGTCCTAATGATTGGTTCRAGCCTTGGAGAAAATTCTAATTGTTTTGCGGCCACTAAAGAAGGGCCTTCTCCTACCTCTAGTTCCTTTAGCTTCAGCGTTCTCGGAGATCACTTGGTAGTTGGTTTTCTCAGAGGAATTTTTCCTACAATAGAAACAATCCTTTAGGGCATGTGTACATAGCAACATTGGATAAAAATGTATATATGAAGTGAAAACACAGAAAATCTAGACTGGTACATACCTGCAATGCTTGCTAAACCTTGTAGTTTGATACTCACAAGATCTCGGAAGCTTTTGAATTTCTCATATTTCTCCTCTGGATGCTCTAAAACTCATTGGTGTGCATAATGGTATCATTTACAATGGATCAAGAGAATTTAAATGGGGAAGAACTTACCATGTCGTATTAACCAATTAATTCGACTGATGAGTGAAATTCAAACAAATCTACCACCGAACCTCTNATGAGTTCGGATGTCTTAGCATGCTTTGGTTTAATCATATTTTCCTCCGTAGTGATGAGGATGGAGTGATATAAAGTGATCCTCCTCTTCTTGGTGGTTCTCTAGATGATAGCTTTCCTTTTTCGATCATAAGCTATAGCATGTATGTCGACTACTTCATCCACAGGTTCAGGGATTTGTTGATATCCCTAGGTAAGTGTTTTCCCTAGACTCCTGATGGTATATACTCATTCAATATTGGGTTCTTGAACTTCATCTCTATGTTTTGAAGGCCGAGCTTCTATCTGTATCTCATCATGGGTTTGAGTACTGATTGAAATTGAGGCATCAGGGGTATGCTCAATACTTACTTGATCCTTGGCCGACGGAATGTCGGTTTCCTACTATGGATCCCCTTCCTTTGATTTTCCCGACCCTTGATCGTCCTTCGAACTGTTTTCTTGAGTCTCTAGTGCATTGGGAATTTGAGTGTCTAAGACACTTTCGATTTCTTGTTTGCTCTATTGAATACCTTGAGCTTGAGTGTCAGGAACTAGGGAAGATGTCTTCTTTGGTTCCTTTTCTTCTTTGATATGTACCAGGGTCACAAGAGATACCTCTGGGCTCTCATCATCATCATATATCTTTATCATCTCACTTAAGGGGTTTGATGCACTATTCCTCCCCGATGCTCCGGTATTCTCTAGCTGAGCCAAAAAATCTATCGGCGATCTAGTCATTGGGGTTGTGAATTCAGGGTCATATAACCGAGTAATTTCATCAAGGTCTATGAATTTAGGGCCACTTGGTCTCATCTGTATTTCATCAGGGTTCTTGGCAGGGAGACTTGCCACATTTATGATGTCTAGGTCATCTTGCAATTGATCAAATATCCATTGCGCATGTTCTAACATGCGTAACCCCCTCTCCCGTGCATCCTAAGACTCAGAGAGACGTATATCTTTCATCGGGGTTACTCGGGGAATCTATGTTGTTTCGGTCACTACCTGGGGGTCCTTTGCTACTTCAGTCGCTATCATTTCTTCCATGGGCCTAAGGGCCCCTTGAGACAATTTTTCTAGGATCATCATATGTTCATCCAGGCTCATGGCTCTGAACTTGGTCATCGTAGGGTTGACCATCCTTTCCACCACTTCATCCAGTCTTGGGAATTTTCAGTGAAGACCTCATCTTCGAATTTATCATGGGTGTATGGCCAACAGGATGACACTTGAGATGCATGCTCCAAGACTAGACCCCTTGGGTCATGTTTGTGGAAACGACTAGTCTAGAATTAGAACTCCAATTGGCTCAGTCCTTCCTGCTTGGCTTGAGTGGTGTCTTTTACTAGGTAGAAACCTATATGGAATCCATAGGGTATAAATTCTTGCTTCTTATCTTTCACCAGAGTAGTGTTGTAACCTTGCAGGATGGTCTAGTAGCAGATTTTCCCCACAACAAGCTGGTTGGGGACATGTGTTGGTAGGAGATGAAGTGATCCAGTGGCCCCGAATACCCTAATTTAGGTATCACATTCGTCATAATACCAGTGACCGACCTTTGCTATCACCTCTTTTTCCGCAACCGATAACCTCGGGCACTCTTTCTTGAAAAGAATAAAATGAATGCACATGATGAATTCATCGTAGATGAGGGAGTAGGATTATTTGTACCTATTCTCCCATAAAATGCTGAAGTAAATGTGGACAGGGAGTTCTAAGACATTCCAGCTCAAGTTCATGTTGGAAAATACATTTCTAGCGCACATGACATCCAGTAAATATAAAGCCATGTAAAAGGATGGAGTCTCTCCTTCTTTCAATGTCTGAGCTTGTTGTATGCAGATGCTCGGTTGCTTTGAAATGATGGCTCCCCAGTTGAACACTCTCCCAAAAATGGCCACTGTGTAATATAGAGGCATCCATGCCTCTGAAAACTTGGAATAGTCTTTCTCCCCGTACAACTGGCAGATGAGGTCCATTAGATAGATATACAACTCCTTTAAGTTGGTCATATGGTACGAGCTAGAGGTCTAATTAGTGTACTTTTTATCTTCTCTCCATCATCAAGCCATCACCCGACTGATGTCGTGGTGCTCATAGAATTTTACGATGAAATCGGTGTTCAATCTCTTCTCTGGGTGTCTAAGCTTGTAATAACTCTGCACTTCTACCTGAAGGAAAACCCTGACACACTCATCATTGTCTTCATTGATCAAGAACTTATGTGTGTCTATGTGGTTGATGAGCCATTTTAGCAGTTCTATAAAGGGAAACATCGAGGTTCTGCTCGCTACCATGTGCAGTTACGACCGTCGGATATTTGTAAAAACTTCACCATCGAGCTTTCTCATGTCGCAGTTGTTGTGCGGGATATATTTCGGGAATTCTTCCTGGCTGATTTTCTTGAAGAGTTCTCCCCAATGTGGGAGTACCTCGTTGCCCCTCTGTATTTTCCTCTATGTCTCCAAAGTTAGGAGGTTGAGTGAAATCCTTCTTGGTATATGTCCTAATGATTGGTTCRAGCCTTGGAGAAAATTCTAATTGTTTTGCGGCCACTAAAGAAGGGCCTTCTCCTACCTCTAGTTCCTTTAGCTTCAGCGTTCTCGGAGATCACTTGGTAGTTGGTTTTCTCAGAGGAATTTTTCCTACAATAGAAACAATCCTTTAGGGCATGTGTACATAGCAACATTGGATAAAAATGTATATATGAAGTGAAAACACAGAAAATCTAGACTGGTACATACCTGCAATGCTTGCTAAACCTTGTAGTTTGATACTCACAAGATCTCGGAAGCTTTTGAATTTCTCATATTTCTCCTCTGGATGCTCTAAAACTCATTGGTGTGCATAATGGTATCATTTACAATGGATCAAGAGAATTTAAATGGGGAAGAACTTACCATGTCGTATTAACCAATTAATTCGACTGATGAGTGAAATTCAAACAAATCTACCACCGAACCTCTGCAATTTAATTCATCATGGGTTGATGGTGAAGGCACAAAGGGTGATGTGTTCTATCTATAATTTCAAATGGGCTTTTGATTCACACATGAAGTAGCAACTAATGCAAGTTTTGGAATTAATTAGTCTCTTAAATGCTCCAAATCTAAACGTATCTAGCACTAAAATGTCCCATCGTGTCACTTTCCTAGTGGGTGGATCGGGGATCGACAATGTGTTATGGGTGTTTTCATTGATATCCTTTTGTGAAAAACCTCCGACGTCGATTGATTTCATCATACGGTGCTGACGTGGAAAAATTGGCTTAGGACATGTAGCAATGAAGACCAGTGACTTAACTCGTGAGTATTAGTCAGAGTCGGGACTTTCTTCAAGTTGTGCATTCTTAAAATAAACATGGGATCATGAATGTTGAAAAGGTATCAGGGATCGGTGATTGAGGATAAACCTATCGCATATTTTCCTTTGGGTTAGTGTCTTCGAAAAATTGTCGATGTCGAAACTCTTCGGGAATCGGTGATCGGGGAAAACTACTTAGCGTGGTTGCAATGTTCATCATGATTTGGTTTTTTCTGATTTTGAAAAGCGCATCAGGTATCGGCTATCGACGATATCATTTTATTTCCTTTTAAACGTTACTCCCTTCATCTTTTACCAATGCCGAAAGGGGATCGAACGTCGATGATCTCCATATGTGATACTTGTCATGAAACAAAACTTCCCTTTCACCAATACTGATGAATATCGACGCTCGGTGATTGAGGCTTTTTGAGTGTTTCCTTTTTACCCTTTAATTTCTTTCGATGTTGAATATTTTTGCACGTCAGGTGAAGTGTTTTGGTTGTTGAATCTTCATTTAAGTGTTAATCCCATTTTAGTTCATGGAGTTTCAAGAGTTAAAAAAACCTGAAAAGATAATGAGTGATAAGAGAACAAGANAGCCTTGGAGAAAATTCTAATTGTTTTGCGGCCACTAAAGAAGGGCCTTCTCCTACCTCTAGTTCCTTTAGCTTCAGCGTTCTCGGAGATCACTTGGTAGTTGGTTTTCTCAGAGGAATTTTTCCTACAATAGAAACAATCCTTTAGGGCATGTGTACATAGCAACATTGGATAAAAATGTATATATGAAGTGAAAACACAGAAAATCTAGACTGGTACATACCTGCAATGCTTGCTAAACCTTGTAGTTTGATACTCACAAGATCTCGGAAGCTTTTGAATTTCTCATATTTCTCCTCTGGATGCTCTAAAACTCATTGGTGTGCATAATGGTATCATTTACAATGGATCAAGAGAATTTAAATGGGGAAGAACTTACCATGTCGTATTAACCAATTAATTCGACTGATGAGTGAAATTCAAACAAATCTACCACCGAACCTCTACAATTTAATTCATCATGGGTTGATGGTGAAGGCACAGAGGGTGATGTGTTCTATCTATAATTTCAAATGGGATTTTGATTCACACACGAAGTAGAAACTAATGCAAGTTTTGGAATTAATTAGTCTCTTAAATGCTCCAAATCTAAACGTATCTAGCGCTAAAATGTCCCATCGTGTTACTTTCCTAGTGGGTGGATCGGGGATCGACAATGTGTTATGGGTGTTTTCATTGATATCCTTTTGCGAAAAACCTCCGACGTCGATTGATTTCATCATACGGTGCTGACGTGGAAAAATTGGCTTAGGACATGTAGCAATGAAGACCGGTGACTTAACTCGTGAGTATTAGTCAGAGTCGGGACTTTCTTCAAGTTGTGCATTCTTAAAATAAACATGGGATCATGAATGTTGAAAAGGTATCAGGGATCGGCGATTGAGGATAAACCTATCGCATATTTTCCTTTGGGTTAGTGTCTTTGAAAAATTGTCGATGTCGAAACTCTTCGGGAATCGGTGATCGGGGAAAACTACTTAGCGTGGTTGAAATGTTCATCATGATTTGGTTTTTTCTGATTTTGAAAAGCGCATCAGGTATTGGCTATCGACGATATCATTTTATTTCCTTTTAAACGTTACTCCCTTTATCTTTTACCAATGCCAAAAGGGGATCGACCGTCGATGATCTCCATATGTGATACTTGCCATGAAACAAAAATTCCCTTTCACCAATACCGATGAATATCGACGCTCGGTGATTGAGGCTTTTTGAGTGTTTCCTTTTTACCCTTTAATTTCTTTCGATGTTGAATATTTGTGCACGTCAGGTGAAGTGTTTTGGTTGTTGAATCTTCATTTAAGTGTTAATACCCTTTTAGTTCATGGAGTTTCAAGAGTTAAAAAAACCTGAAAAGATAATGAGTGATAAGAGAACAAGAAAAGACAAAACATTTCTGAAAATAAAATTGAATTCAAACAGTGAAAATATTAAGTGGTACCCAAAAAGTGAAAAATTGACACAGGATTTTTAGTGTGTGTTGAGTGCTCAACACAACCATGCACCAAACATGTACAAATAACCTATCAAAACAACTTGTCCAAACAACCTATCAAAATAACCTGTCTCATCAATATTATCAACCAAATTAGATATACTCACCAAGATCAATCACCAAGACAACTCCCAAAGATGTGCATAACACAACAACTCATAATCATCACCAAGATCAATATGTTCTTCTAATAATACACCAAGAAAAGTATGCTACATCATCCATAAAACATGTGTCAATAATACTATTAACAAATGAGTGCAACCATTTACCAAGTATGTACCAATCATGTATCAACTACTCATCAACTATGACTCATGAAGATGTACCAACATTGTTGGCACAGGGGAAGACCCAGGGTTCAACGCTACAACAATGCACCAACAAAACCCTAACCACTAGACCTTTTGACAACACCTGCGAAGTAGATGAAGTCTCACCCGAGGTTGAGGCAGGGGTGGTTGCAGGACTCAAGTGTCTACAACCTTACCTGGGACATAGATCTATGATTATAATACTTAACAGAGCACTTAGCATCAATAGTTCATCAATATTCAACCAATAACTATTGTGCAGATAGAACAGAGCATCACATCATTCACACTGATCTAATGTAATTAATCACTTAGCACAAACATATGGATCATATATAGAATAAACAAGCACTAAGCACATTCATAGAAGTCATATCTAACATTCATAGTACAAATCATAAGCATATCTATCAAAGCACTTAACTAGAGAGTCATAACACATTAAGACAAGCACAAAGAACAGAAACACAGTATTTACGTGGTTCACCCCCACCCTGGGGCTACGTCCACCAATTATTCTTCTTTATTGTCTTCAGTCAATCAGTTACGAGCACAGAGCCTCAAAACCCTTACTCTGCACATGACAGAAAATCTTTGCATCTTGCTAGATCCTTCTTTCTTGTGTTCCAGCACTAATCCTTCCACAGTCTTGCTACAATGACTTGCACTTAACTCTACAAGTCTCACACAGTATACACAAGGACTTACAGTTCTTGTTCACACAGATCCAGCTCTTGGCACTTAGCCTCATCACATAGATTCATTTCTCTTCTTCTTCTTTACATTGCCTATACATCTATTTATTCATACAAAATAGGCCTAAACATGGGTAAACCCATGGGCCGACATCCCAATCTTGTTACATAATCCCAAAAACCCAAAAAGGAGACAAAAATAGGCCGAGATCTCCTGATCTCTGCTTCATCTTGCGCTCCTCTTTCAACAGGCTGTCGAAGTCCAAAATAGGTCAACATGACCAAGAATCTCCCAAATCTTGGTCAAGGGCCAACAGGCCCCCAACACTCACTTGTGACTCGTCCCAAGTCACTATGGTCTGACTAGTTCTGCCTCGAATGCCTCAAGCTTGGCTCGAGCTACTTTGACCTGCTGTTGTGCTATAGCCTCTTTCTTGGAGAACTCCTGGATTACTACGTCATTCATTGGCCCTTCTAGGTGTTGTTCTTCTGCATTAACAACATGTTCTAGCTCTTCTCCTCGGATATCGACCTCTGTGAACAACTGATAGGCCTTATCTTGCATAGATTAGAGCCGTTGAGTTACTTCTATAACTTTTCTTTGAATCATATGGATCTGTTGTTGGACGGTTTGTTTCTCTTGAGACCGCTTCATTCTTTCTACAACTGACAGGGCCTTCAACTGTGCCTGTAGTATCTCTGCATGTTTCTTTTCATCCTAGAGCTACGACTCCAGTGCCTGCAATTACGAGTTCTCAGCGAGCTTCTCATACATTTGGGCACTATGGTTACTCAGCTGCTTGCACTCCCCAGCAAGACCCTTCAGTCTCTCAACTACGCTCCTGGCAGTTGCTTCCCTTTGATCTCTTACATCTTGAGGGGTCTCGAGTATTGTGCATAGCTCCAAATATGTTATGCT
>JZKD02S1600883.1:10070-21081 GCA_000966675.3 Picea glauca
CTTAAATGTTCAAGTACAAGATGATTCAAAATGAAAATGTCTCCTTGGTATATATAGGAGACTAGGAGGTATAATTACAACTAATGGTCTAAAGCCGACATAAATAAAATAACATCAGTAATATAATATGCCCCAATTAAGGGGTAATGAGCCAATATTAGGGCTTAACATGCCCCTCCCCTTAAGACAATTGTTGTCTGCAACGCTTGAGTAACTATGGGTGCTTCTATATAAAAGACTCATTTTCCCAAGTGGAATCTTCAGCCGGTAGTTTCCTCCATTTAATGAGATACTCTGAAATGGATCTATTTCTCAGCTGGTGAATTCTTGTGTCAGTGATGGCTTGTAACACCTTGTTTCCCCTAGTTTGTAAAAATAACTATACTGGCCAAGAACTGTGGCAAACCCAAAAATGTGAATGTGTGATGTGAATGGACCTTATGAAAAAGGTCAATGAATGTGAATAATATTATGAATATATATTGCAGGACTGCTGAGAGGGGATATGCTGAAAAAGAGACCACGATGGTTGGAGAAAGGTGGTGGAAGGCACCTGGAATGGTGGCATTAACTTCTACCGAAACCAACACCGTATTTGGACTTCACTGGCCCGGAGAACTAAGAGCGGCTCGCTGGCCCCGAATTAAATGACTCGTCAGGATTGGTAGGTAAAGGGATCCTCATGAGTAATGAGGATGGGGGTGAACCGCCCATCCGTAGAGTCCTCAGACCTGACCACTATGAGGAATATTGTGACACATGCAACCTTGCCGAAAGGAGAAAAGGCAGGAAGAGTGGGCGATCAGGGGGAAGACGCGAGGGAAGGAAGAGAGGAAGAACTCTAGAAAAATACAGAGTGAGTGATAGCAGAGAAGGAGGAGAGTAACCTTTGTTCTCGGTCACTGGAAAACAGAGACGCAGTCTCATAGCATTGTGGTCTCAGCTTGGGGGTGGCTAGTGGTAAATCTGTTGGGAGTCGTTGAGCCTACGGTTGGGTGGAAATGAGCACCCCTCTCAACAGTTGCAATCACATCTGGTGTTATTTCTGATAAGTGTTTTACATTTTTCATCTTGAAATTTATATGCTGACATGTATGCTCATAGTCTATGCAGTTTTATGAATGGTTTGAGTATAAGACTGCATGTGTAGTGTTTTGATTTAGAAATGGTGGTTGCACACTTATAATGGAAAGACTACGTATGGCTTATGTTTTATAAATCCCTATTTATACACATATTGAATTAATTCAAACTTCAAGTCTGTTCTCGAGAAATCTATACCCTTATCCATCTCAGGTAATACCCTGGATAGATCTCCCCATAGAGACACCCTTCTTAGAAATCTCACCAAGAACCTGGAAAAGGATTTGAAGGCGCAAGTCTTAGTAACCCTGTATGAGGAAGAATGATCCTCTTGAAATCTTGAAATAGCAGCAAAGGAATATCATGTTCGCTTCGCAAGAGTCGTCAAGGAGGCATTGGATGGTCGAAATTCTCCGTGTAGAATTTTTGAAGTCCCGAGAGCCGTCAGATCTTGCAGAGGAGCAAGGGAGTTACAGTAAGCCTATTTTCAAGTTTTAAGTTCGAGAGAAATCGGACCATAAGATCCGAGTCGACAAGGACCATTGGATCACTCGCGTAATCTCATTTCATGGATTCGCGAGTTGAAGGGTTAAAACCCTTGCCTCAAGATTCACGAGGTCGCGAAAGGCGAAGTCCTAAAGGGGCGAAAAGATTTGTGTGAGCCATTTATTGGTGAAGTGCATCGGAACTCGGTATTTTGGGGTTTCATGGGTTGAAGAACCAAAAGCTTAGCATCAGGATTCGCGAAGTCGTGAAATCTGAAACTCCAAAAAGGCGGGAAGTTCTGTTGTGGGACCCACGTTGACGATGTTTCAGAATTTCAGCATTTCGGCATATCGGCGGATAGGAGGTCGAGACTTTTGTCCCAAAAGTCCCGAAGTTGCGAGTTGCGATAAGGATTAATGAGGAGTTCGGGATCTCGACACTTCGGGTGTCGAGCTACAAAGGAGGTAGTGCTTCGGGAAGTGAAGTTTTGAAGTGTCGAAGCTGGGGATGAGGGACACGTGGTAGAACTGGAAGGTGGGACCATGCGATAGATAGGCGTACACGTGTCACCTAGTGAAAAGAGTCAACACCCGTTGACCTCTCGCATCTCGAGGATTCGTGAGATAAGGGAACGAGAGTTCAACCCTTTGACTTGTGAAGTCACGAGTAGTGAGAATGTGAGAGGGAAAGCTAACATCGCTTCTCAGGGATTCGTGAGATAAGGGAACGAGAGTTCAACCCTTCGACTTGCGAAGTCGCGAGTAGAGAGAACGCGAGAGGGAAAGCTAACATCGCTTCTCGGGGTTTCATGAAGGGAAGGTGCCAAGGTTGGATGTCACAACTTGTGAAGTGGCAAGTAGTGAGAGGAGCTAGCGTTAAGCTTAGCTAGTGGTCATGCGTGGAGGGCGCTGACAGAGGAGAGCTATACCCATTTCGTGATCTCGGGTATTGCGAGATTGGAAAAGAAGAGTCGAGAGTTTCGACTCGCGATATTGTGAGTTGCGACAAGCGCCTTCAGGAATAGCCCTTGGTCATAGCATTGTGGTCGCTCGGAGAGGGTGGAGCTCGTGCCTAGTGTTGTTCGCATAGGGGAGCTTCCGAAAGGACCTATGGATCGATTGGAAGAAGATTTCAGCTGGAAATCAAAAGAGGCCGCTTCGGCTCATAAAAGGAACTGAACAATCCTTAAGACCGGGAGGTTATGCAGAGACTCTGTCGAGGCCGAGGTGGCATCTGCAGCCTGTGCTAAGTTCCATAGGTTTTTAGGGATTCTGTCCCTCGAGAAAAGGTGAAAAATTTATTACGCCGCAACGGGTGTGTGAAAAATTAGTATCAGAGCATGGTTACAACACTCAGCCTGCTTGGGCTCATGAACGAGTTGCACAGAAGCTCCATTTGGAACACTCCTAAAAAGAGTAACCCCCCTGTCTTAACCTCCCTAATTAAAAGATGAAGTTGAGAATGAAAAATACCTATTATGTGTGTGTACATGTGAAAATATGAATTATGTACTGGTTATAAATAAATATAAATATCAACTAACAACCAGTGTTTTTCCTCTTGCACACAAGCGGAAGATCAATCGTGGGAAATTATCAACGCATAGTATGGTGACTCACCATGAAGTGGGAGAAGGATCCCACAATAGAGACGAAGAGTCTGACGAAAGGAGGGCAGCAAGGACCCATCCAGGTCTAGCCGAGACTGTGAGGAGCCTCATGGTCGAATTACAAAGCTGCAAGGCTGACAATGAAAGGATGATGAAAGAATAAGAAAAGAAAACAGAAATTAACGCAGTTTTACTGCAGAGTTTATCCGATCTACAAAAACAAATGCAACATGAACCTGAAACTCAGAAACATGGTCATATCAGTGGCCATACTGAGAGGAGCACCTCGAAAAAGGTCCACCCCAGAGGTAAAGGACAAGCGTCGGATGATTCCTCTAAGAAGGAAGCTAGCGATTTAGAGGGCTCTTCTAGCAGCAGAACCAGTTCCTATCCCCAAAGGAAACAGAAGAAGAAAAAGTCTTCCAAAGGTCATAAATTCGAAGAATTCAGAAAATCCAAACCACCCTCCTTTGACGGTGAAATAAAGAAGGGAGAGGAAGCAGAGGCCTGGCTACTTGGACTAAAGAAGTATTTCAGGGTCCATGACTTTTCAGAAAATATGAAGGCCCGAGTGGCCACCTTCAACTTGAATGGAAAGGCTTCCATTTGGTGGGAAGACCTTAAGAATGTGAAAGGGGTTCACGAAGAGGACCTATATTGGAAACGGTTTGAGAAATACTTCTGAAAGAAGTATTTGTCGGAAAAATATTTCGACGAAAAGACTAAAGAGTTTTATGAACTCAAACTGGGACAACTCACTATAGAAGAATATGTCAACAAATTCCTCGATTTTTTGAGGTATGTACCCTATATCAAGGCGGAAAAGGAAAAGGTGCAACGCTTCATCAGTGGACTACCTAAGGACTATTGGAATAGAATTGAATTTGATGAGCCAAAGACTCTAGAAGGCACTATTTGAAAGGCAACCTATTTTCATGAACAGTTTGGGCATCAAGAAGAACCTCGCAAAGGATGGAAACAGAAGAATAGTTCAAGATTTCAGAAGAGGGGAATTAAATCCCCAGGATTTAAGAACTATAAGAAGAACCCAAGAATGAGCTTCCCAGCTCGGAGTATGCACCAACAAAATTTTCCATCCTTGAACGGAAATAAAACTTATGGACCCATATCAGTGAAGACTGATAACCCAAAGAGAGAACCTTTGAAATGTTGGGGTTGCGGGGAAGAAAATCTATTGAGAGGCTGTCCACACCGAAAATAGAATAGTCGGAGGATTTATAACATCCAAGAAGCTACTACCGTCAATGATGTGGCCAGGAGTGAGCCACAAGTTTATGCAGCCTTGGATAATAACCAAGCCGACCACCAAGCTTCAGTAGTGGAAATAGAAGGTATTATTTCCAACCATCTAGTGTCTGTTTTAATTGACCCTAGTTCAAATTTGAGCTATATAGCCCCTAAAGTTGTTGATAAGTGTAAACTATAGCCACAAAAACATACCAAGCCATGGTTGGTACAGTTAGCCACTGGCACCAAAAGAAGGGTAGCAGAGGTTATACCAGCCTGCCAATTGATGTTGGGTATATTCCCCACCCAAACGACCCTTAACTTATTACCCCTGGGATCATATGATCTGTTGATTGGTATGGACTAGCTAGCCACCCATAAAGCCAGATTAGACTGTTACCACAAAACCTTAGAATGTGTAAGTAAAGAAGGGAAAAATATAACCCTTCAAGGGATCCGAAAACCTGTCTCGGTGAGACAAATATAAGCTATGCAAATACGAAAGTATTTCCGAAAGGGATGTCCCCTATATGAAATATAGGTGTTGAAAACAATCGAAGGTGACAAACCAAGCCTTAACGATCACCCTATTCTGAGAGAATATAGAGATGTGTTTCCAGAAGAGGTGTCGGGTTTACCTCCGAGAAGGGACATAGACTTCTTGATTGAACTTGCACTGGGAGCAGTGCCGGTGTCTAGGACACCCTACCGAATGAGCACACCCAAGTTAGTTGAACTCAAGTTGCAATTAAAAGAAATGATGGATAAGGGCTATATTCGGCCCAGCGTGTCTCCATGGGGAGCACCAGTCTTGTTCGTGAAAAAGAAGGACGGTACCCTTAGACTGTGTATAGATTATAGGCAACTCAATAAGGTAACCATAAAGAACAAGTACCCCTTGCCCAGGATCGATGACCTGTTCGATCAATTGGGGGGTGCGTCTATTTTCTCAAAGATTGATTTGAGGTCGGGATACCATCAAGTCTGATTCAAGGGTGAAGACATCCATAAAACTGCCTTCCGAACGAGGTATGGTCACTATGAGTTTGTGGTAGTGCCATTTGGGTTGACCAATGCCCCTTCCACTTTTATGTGCTTGATGAACAATGTACTCAGAAAATTCCTAGACAAATTTGTGCTTGTTTTTATTGACAATATATTAATTTACTCCAAGAACAGAAAAGAGCATGAAGAGCATCTTAGACTTGTGCTACAAGTGCTAAGAGAACATCATCTCTATGTCAAATTCAGCAAATATGAATTCTTCCAGAAGCAAATACATTACTTAGGCCATGTTCTCTCCGAAGAAGGAGTAGCGGTAGACCTTAACAAAATCAAGTCTATCATGGAATGGCCTACCCCAAAGGATGTTTCAGACATCGGATCCTTTATGGGACTAGCAGGATACTATAGGAGATTTATAAAAGGATTCTCCAAGATTGGTTGTCCAATCACTGCCCTCCAGAAGAAGGGAACAAAATTTCTGTGGACATGGAAGTGTGAAGAAATATTTCAAACCCTAAAACATCTACTGACCCATGCACCCATGCTGAAGATCGCCAATCCAGAAGATGACTTCCTCATGTGCACAGATGCCTGTAAGGAAGGGCTCGGAGGAGTCCTTATGCAGGAAGGAAGTGTGATCTGCTATGAATCCCGAAAATTGAATGAGCATGAAGTCAATTATGTGACCCATGATCTAGAACTGGCTGCCTTAGTGCATGCCTTGAAAATGTGGAGGCATTACCTCCTGGGAAGAAAGTTTGTGCTTATGACAGATCACTGTGGATTGTGATACCTATTTGATCAACCAAAGCTCAATGCTAGACAAGCTAGGTGGATGGCCCTCCTTAGCGAGTTTGATTTCAATATCAAACACATTAAAGGAAATGAAAATAGGGTGGTCGATGCCCTTAGTAGAAGTATGAAAACAATTCACCTGACAGCGGTGAGAACCTGCAAGATAGATGTCAAAGAAAGAGTCAGAAATGCACAAAAGACAGATCCATTTGTCCAGACCATGACCATGTACCTACAGCGAGAACCTGTCGGAGTAAAATATGAAGGCTACCAGATGACCAAAGGAGGTCTTCTCACTTACAGAAGCAGATTTTATATCCCAGATTGTGACGAATTGAAGAGGTTCATACTGGATGAACTACATAAAATACCCTACTCTGGTCATCCAGGATACCAGAAGATGATCACGGCCACTAGGAGACAATTCTATTGTCCTATAATAAAGAAATACATAGCCGAGTACTTGGCCAAATGCATAGAGTGCCAACAAGTTAAAGCAGAACACCGACACCCATCAGGATTATTACAACCTCTACCAATCCCAGAATGGAAATGCGAAACCATCTCCATGGATTTCATCACTGGATTACCAACCTCAAACAAACAGAATGATGCCATTATGGTGGTGGTGGATAAATTGAGCAAGTTTTCTCACTTCATCCCCGTTAGGTCGAATTGCAAGGCAATAGACATCTCCTAGGTATTCATGAAGGAGATATGCAGACTGCATGGTATGCCAAAAGAGATCGTGTCTGACAGAGACACAAAATTTACTTCTAACTTTTGGAAATCACTGATGGTTGGCTTAGAGACCAAATTTTTTTTTAGCACTACCTATCACCCTCAAACCAATGGACAAACAGAATGAGTGAACCAAATACTTGAAGACATGCTCATAATTCATGTTATGCATCAACCCAGGAAGTGGGGAGACTACCTGCCACTGGTAGAATTCGCCTACAACAACGGCTACCAAACATCCTTGAAGATGAGACCCTTCGAAGCCCTCTATGGTAGACCGTGTAACACTCTAGTCAGCTAGATTAATCCCGTAAACAGGATTTCTTTTGGACCCGACATGTTGAAATAAATGCAACAGCAGGTGACTCGGATAAAACAAAACCTGAAGGTCGCCCAGAACCGACAGAAAAGTTATGCCGACCAAAAGAGAACTCCAAGAGAGTTCAAAAGGGGAGACCATGTATATCTCAGAGTTAGACCCCAGAAGAGTTCTCTGAAAATGGGATCTTGTGCCAAGTTGGCACCTTGTGATTGTGGACCCTTTGAGGTTCTAGATAGAGTGGGACATGTAGCCTATAGGCTAACACTTCCTCCCACAGTCAGAGCACATAATGTTTTCCATATCTCATTATTGAATAAATATGTACATGATGCTAACCATATAATTGATTGGTCTATGATTCAGGTGGAACTGGAGGGATAATTTCTACCAGAACCTCAATGCATACTGGAAAGAAAGGAAACCCCACTCCGGAACCAAACCATTGCACAGGTCAAGGTGTAGTGGAGAAATTTTGGCCCAGATGAGGCTACATGGGAAATGGAGGATGCCATGAGATAGGCATATCTGATTTTGTTTACTTATGTACATGCATGTCATGTTGATAGATAAGAACATCGAGGACGATGTTCCTTTAAGGGGGAGGGAATTGTAACACCCTATTTCCCCCAATTTGTAAAAATAACTATACTGGCCAAGAACTGTGGAAAACCCAAAAATTTGAATGTGTGATGTGAATGGACCTTGTGAAAAAGGTCGATGAATGTGAATAATATTATGAATATATATTGCAGGACTGCTAAGAGGGGATATGCTGAAAAAGAGACCACGATGGCTAGAGAAAGGTGGTGGAAGGCACCTGGAATGGTGGCGTTAACTTCCACCGAAACCAACACCGTATTTGGACTTCACTGGCCCAGAGAACCAAGAGCGGCTCACTGGCCCCGAATTAAATGACTCATCAGGATTGGTATACAAAGGGCTCCTCATGAGTAATGAGGGATGGGGGTGAACCGCCCATCCATAGAGTCATCATACCTAACCACTGCGAGGAAGATCATGCCACACGCAACCTCGCCGAAAGGAGAAAAGGCAGGAAGAGTGGGTGATCAGGGGGTAGACGTGAGGGAAGGAAGAGAGGAAGAACTCTGGAAAAATATAGAGTGAGTGATAGCAGAGAAAAAGGAGAGTAACCTTCGTTCTCGGTCACTGGAAAATAGAGACGCAATCTCATAGCATCGTGGTCTCAGCACAGGGGTGGCTAGTGGTAAATCCGTTGGGAGTCATTGAGCCTATGGTTGGGTGGAAACGAGCACCCCTCTCAGCAATTGCAATCACATCTGGTGTTATTTCTGATAAGTGTTTTACATTTTTCATCTTGAAATTTATATGCTGACATGTATGCTCACAATCTGTGCAGTTTTATGAATGGTTTGAGTATAAGACTGTCTGTGTAGTGTTTTGATTTAGAAATGGTGGTTGCACGCTTATAATGGAAAGACTATGTATGGCTTATGTTTTATAAATCACTATTTATACACATATTGAATTAATTCAAACTTCAAGTCTATTCTCGGGAAATCTATACCCTTATCCATCTCAGGTAATACCTTGGATAGATCTCCCCATAGAGACACCCTTCTTAGAAAGCTCACCAAAAACCTGGAAAAGGATTTGAAGGCGCAAGTCTTAGTAACCCTGTATGAGGAAGAATGATCCTCTTGAAATCTCGAAATAGCAGCGAAGGAATACCATGTTCGCTTCGCAAGAATCGTCAAGGAGGCATTGGACGGTCAGAATTCTCCATGGAGAATTCGCGAAGTCCCGAGAGCCGCCAGATCTTACAGAGGAGCAGGGGAGTTCCGGTAAGCCTATTTTCAAGTTTTAAGTTCGGGAGAAATCGGACCGTAGGATCCGAGTCGACAAGGACCATTGGATCACTCATGTAATCTCATTTCGTGGATTCATGAGTTGAAGGGTTAAAACCCTTGCCTCAAGATTCGCGAGGTTGCGAAAGGCGAAGTCCCGAAGGGGTGAAAATATTTGTGTGAGCCAGTTATTGGTGAAGTGCATAGGAGGTCAAGACTTTTGTCCCGAAAGTCCTGAAGTCACGAGTTGCGATAAGGAGTAACGAGGAGTTTGGGATCTCAACACTTCGGGTGTCGGGATACAAAGGAGGTAGCGCTTCGGGAATCGAAGTCGCAAAGTGTCGAAGCTGGGGACAAGGGACACGTGGTAGAACCACAAGGTGGGCCCGTGCGATAGATAGGTGGACACGTGTCACCTAGTGAAAGGAGTCAACACCTGTTGACCTCTCGCATCTCTAGGATTCGTGAGATAAGGGAACGAGAGTTCAACCCTTCGACTTGCGAAGTCACGAGTAGAGAGAACGCGAGAGGGAAAGCTAACATCGCTTCTCAGGGATTCATGAGATAAGGGAACAAGAGTTCAACCCTTCAACTTACGAAGTCGCGAGTAGCGAGAATGCTAGAG
This sequence comes from Picea glauca, assembly GCA_000966675.3. Lineage (NCBI taxonomy): Eukaryota > Viridiplantae > Streptophyta > Pinopsida > Pinales > Pinaceae > Picea > Picea glauca. The sequence continues at coordinate 19,811 of JZKD02S1600883.1, forward strand.
GGAAAGCTAACATCGCTTCTTGGGGTTTCGTGAAGGGAAGGTGCCAAGGTTGGATGCCACAACTTGCGAAGTGGCAAGTAGTGAGAGGAGCTATCGTTAAACTTATCCGGTGGTCATGCATGGAGGGCGTTGACAGAGGAGAGCTATACCCATTTCTTGATCTTGAGTATCGCGAGATTGGAAAAGAAGAGTCGGGAGTTTCGACTCGCGAACTCGTGAGATTGTGAGTTGCGACAAGTGCCTTCAGGAATAGGCCTTGGTCATAGTGCTGTGGTCGCTCGGAGAGGGTGGAGCTTGCGCTTAGTGTTGTTTTCACAGGAGAGCAAAGGACCTGTGGATCGATTGGAAGAAGATTTCAGCTGGAAATCAAAAGAGGTCGCTTCAGCACATAAAAGGAACTGAACGATCCTTAAGACTGGGAGGTTGTGCAGAGACTCTGTCAAGGAAGAGGTGGCGTCTGCAGCCTATGCTAAATTCCATAGGTTTTCAGGGATTCTATCCCTCGAGAAAAGGCGAAAAATTTATTACGCCGCAGCGGGTGTGTGACATGGCTTCAAGATCCAATATGATTTTTCCTTCCTCATCAAGTTCTGGTAATATAGTTTGAACTGGGATCTTATTGCCTATAACCTTCTTTAAGCATGAAACATGGAAAACTGGGTGTACTCTTGAAGATGCAGGCAACTCCGATTTGTATGCCATAGTACCAATCTTTTGCAACACCTTATAAGGGCCATAGCACTTTGGTGATAATTTATTATCCTTCTTGGGTTGCTTGAGGGACATCTGTTTGTATGGTTGTAGTCTTAAAAACACCCAATCCCCTACTTCAAAACTTATTTCACTACGATGTTGATCTTCTTGTTTTTTCATGCGATTATGTGCCATGGTCAGGTTGTCCTTTAAGATTTGGAGAACTTGTTGGTGATTCTCGATGTGATCTTCCACTGCTTGAACCTTAGATTTTTCTTTTAGAGAATAAGTGATGGAAGGAGGGTGGTATCCATAAAGTTCCATAAATGGTGTCATTTTTGTTGCAGTATGAAAGGAAGTGTTATACCACCATTTTTCCAAAGGTAACCATTTGAACCATTGTGTTTGTTTATCAGAGACAAAGCAACGAAGGTAGCCTTCCAAACATTTGTTCAATCTCTCTGTTTGTCCATCAGATTGAGGATGATAGGATGAGCTATGAGCCAATTGAGTACCCAAACAACAAAATAATTCTATCCAAAAATGTCCAGTGAAGATGGGATCTCTGTCACTTACAA
>JZKD02S1600883.1:25311-47934 GCA_000966675.3 Picea glauca
ATTTTCATTTTGAATCATCTTGTACTTGAACATTTAAGTGGGGTAAAAGGAGGTTGCCCCCTCGAAGAGGCTTATTATCTGAAATTATCTCTTTTCAAGGCGTTGAGTACTTTTACTGAGGTTTTTCTATGCTATATTGATATTTGGTTCTAAACACATTCAATATTTGGGTTTTGTTGTCTCTACTGAGGGTTTTCTCCGAGATCCCACTAAAGTCCAAGCTCTTGCAAAGTGACCAACATTTCACTCAGCTCTAGAACTCAAGATATTTATGGGTGGCATTGATCCAGGTGGATATTGGTGGCCACCCACCTATTCCAGCTGGCTTCTCTTGTCCGTTTTAGTTCAACACATTCTTCTGTACTTATTTGTAATTGTGGGTTCTACACTTCTGGGGTTGTATGAATCCCTACACATATTCCAGGTGGATACTGGTGGCCTCTCACCTAATCCAACTGAATTATTTTGTATGTTTTCATGTCAACACATATTGTTGTACTTCCAGGGCCGTTTTGGAGCCCTAAACAATGTTTTTTTGGCTCTCCATAGTCAAACTATAGACAAAGTTAAATTTTGACGGCGTAATGTGTATTTCTTTGAAAGACCTTTCCAACGGCCTATCACGCACCTAAAATGGAGGTCATATGCAAAATTTACAACCCCAAGAAGTTGAAGTACCAACTTACCCATAGGGGCCCACATGAATTTTGGTGTTTCACCTTCTAGGGTTAGGTTTTTGGATGTCTAGGGTTTTGGAATTCATGAGTAATATCAAAAATTCCTCTGAAGCCTCATTGTAGTCATTATTCTCAGAAGGATGCACGTAGCAACCACATCTCTTCTCAGAGATAACTACCACCATTCAAGAAAGTGTTTTAGTTCTGCGGTTTTATAGTTTCAACCTATTTCATTTATTTTATAGAAGATATTATTCACTGGATATCTGTGTTGTTCTTCATATCTCTATGTTTATTGTATTCAGTCTATTAATCAGTTCATTCTACTCCTAAATCCGAATCAGTGGTATCAAAGCGGTCTGCTCTTCATTTATTTTTCTTCGTGCATGTGATCGACAAGATCTGGGTACAAGAAGTTGGGACTCAAACCAATCGAGCCGTTGCAAGATCGGTCATGCTGAGCCCATAAAAAACCCATGGGTGACAAAAAGAAAGATGTTGGAGTAGGAGATCCTATTAAAATGTTGCTTGAGGAATCCCTTGCATAACAAAGGAACAAAATGATGGAAAAATTTGCGCAGATCCTTTAGCGACTGCCCACAAGAGAAGCATCTTCATCAAGTGACCATGCAACCCCCTTCAAGGTATAGGTGAATTTTGACATTCCATTATTTGAAGGACTGATAGATGCAGATGTTGTAGATAAATGGTTGAATCTGTTCGAAGGGTATTTTTCGGTCCATAATTTTTTTGATAGGGAAAATGTTACTTTTGCACTCCTCAAGGCTGTTCCCCATGTTAAATACTGGTGGGAAACTTACTCTAAGCAAAGGTCCATAGAGGAATCTACAATATTTATGGTTTCCCTACATGGGATTCCTTCCGGGATGCCATTAAAGAACAATACTACCCTGTTGAAAGCTACAAGGACCAGTACACCAAATGGACCAGCCTGCATCAAGAAAGGGACCAGAAAGTACCAGATTTTACCAATAGTTTCCATACCTTGTGCACCAAATTGGGTATCAAATACTCTGAGTGACATCTGGTGCTCAAATACCACGACTGTTTTCATAGATACATTCAAATAGAAATTGAGTTTCTGGACATCACCTCGTTGGGTATGACTTATAGATACGCTATCAAGATCGAGCATAAATTTAAGTAGAAGAGGTGAGAGTTCATATCTGCAAACTCCTCATAGCCGAAGTAGGGAAAAGGAATCCCTAATCCACATAGTAAGGGACAAAGAAAAGATGGGAACTCTCAGGAGAACTAGTCCAAGCCGCAACACAAGAAGGGAAATGAGAAGACGAAGTAGGACACGGGAAAATGGTGTGAGTACCATAAAATCCCTTGGAACAACACTAAAGAATGTCACTCCAAGAAGTCACCCATGGCTGAGTTAAATGATTCTGAGTCAAAGATCGATTCCGATTCCGAATCAAATCCCAAAGGAGGGAAGTGAGTTATCGATGTTGAACCTAGTGCCACTGTCGCGACCACCAAAGTTCGACCAAGCAAACCAGAAGAACTAAAGGAAGGGGAACACCACTTTCATTGAGAGATGTGGGTAAATGGGTCTCCACTTCATTTCATTGTCAATAGAGGCAGTCAGAAGAACTTGATTTCAGTAGAGGTCATCAAGCAGTTGGAACTGCCAACAACATTGCACCCGCAACCCTACACCATCGGCTGGCTTCACCAAGGAAGAGATCTCTGTGTTAGCCAACAGTTTCGTCTGCCCTATGGCATAAATATTTTCAAATATGAGGTATTGTGTGATATTTCTCCCCTTGAAGTTTGTGATGTTCTTTTAGGACAACCATATTTGTGGAAGCATCATGATGTGTATGAGTCTAGAGCCCGCAGTTTTATTATTACTTTGGGTAGACAATTGTACATGATACCAAAGGTAGCGTCGCCTACCACTATTTCTTTAATCTCTGCTAAGAAATTTAGTAAGGTCATTTCATAGACTGGGAAGTTCATATTCTTTGTGATCCGTGCTCACAGTAAGAAGAAGGTCACTTACACAACCATGGCCTTTACACAAAGCCTCTCTTTGTAGTAGAATCAAGTGGCCGGGATTGTGGAAGAATACAAAGACATCTTCACCTCACCCACCGGGGTATCGACACACTACCAAGTCAAGCATCCAATTGATCTGAACCTCGATGCATCTCTACCTAACAGACCAGTCTATCATCGCTCACTGAAGGAAAATTACGAAATTAAGCATCAAATCCAAGAGCTTCTTTAAAAGGGGCACATTAGACCCATATCCTCCCCTTTCGGAAGATCGATTGTACTAGTGTAGACGAAGGACGTGACTTGGCAAATCTACATTGATTACGGATCATTAAACAAAATCACAGCCAGGAACCAATACCCAATTACCAGGATTGATGACATTCTTGACCAACTCAAGGGGGAAAAGTTCTTCAACAAGATTGACATAAAGTCTGGCTACCAATAGGTTCCCATTGAACCAACTGATGTATGGAAGACAACCTTCAAATCTAAAGAAGGTCTCTTTGAATGGTTGGTCATTCTCTTTGGCTTAACCAATGCACCAAACACTTTCATGAGGTTGATGGATGATGTATTGAGACCCTTCAACAAATCTTTTGTGGTGGTATATTTGGATGAAATCCTCATCTTCAAAAAAACTTAGGAGGAGTGCATGAGGCATATTCAATAGGTTTTGAGCACTCTGCGACGTCACAAGCTATATGCCAACCTAGAAAAATGATCTTTTGTCATGAACAGGGTCCAATAATTGGGATAAATTGTTGATGAGCATGGGGTACATGTTGATCCAGCTAAGATCCACGTCATCCATGACTGGCCAGCCCTGAGCACACTAATCGAGCTTCAGAGATTCTTGGGACTAGCCAACTTCTACCGATGGTTCATGTTGGGATTCTCCCATATTGCATGGGCCCTTATCTAGGTGACCAAGGGTGGTGGAAGGGAAAAGTTCGTGTGGGGGAAGGAACAAAAATGATCATTTAATGATCTAAAGCATTTCCTGTGCTTAGCTCCAGTACTCTCCTTTCCCAATCTGCATCAAATGTTTGAGATTGAGAGTGATGCATATGACTATGCTGTAGGCACAATTCTCACTCAGCACGGTCATCCAGTGGCATACCATAGTGAGACACTCTTAGATACTGTCCATAAATACCCCACCTATGACAAGGACATGTATTCCATTTTACAAGCACTTCGTCAATGGAAACATTACATTCTAGGAAAGGAGACAATCATCCACACTGATAAGAGGAAATTTCAGAACAAACGCCTTAAGAAGTGGTTCACCTACCTACAACAGTTCCATCTCAACATCAAGCATAAGACAGGGATATCAAATCGTGTCGTTGACTGCCTCAGCCGACCTCGCATGGATGTACTCACCACTATGCTCCATTCCTATGGACAGGAGGCATTTGAGTGACCCCAAATTTACTAACAATATCTGGACTTCGCCACCACCTATCAGCTCTTGGGTATAGGTGTGACTGTCACATATTTTCACATTCAGGACAGACTACTATGCATGGATGATTTTAGGGGCTAAATTTCGTTCATGGGCTAATTTTCCATGGTTTTTCCAAAAACAAGATTCGTTATTTTAAAAATGATTTGCCCAAATTCTATAGGATACAATTATTTTACCTTAAAGATCGCCAAAATTTTATAAAAACTATATAAAATACTTATAAATTTGAATATTTTTACAAAAATATCGCCAAACATTTATAGTTGGCATATGAACAATTAGTAAGATTTGCCAAGGTTTCTACATTTTAAAATAGATTTCCATCCTTAAAATCATCCCTGCTACTATGCCATTTGGGCCATATTTGCGTTCCTACAAGAGACTGTGAAAATCTGATTTAGGAAGCCCACTATAGTCGAATGACAAGACATTTTGGTGTGGAAAAAATTGTGGCCATTCTTTAGAAGCATTTTTATTGGCCAAAACTTCAACAAGACGTTAGCAAGTATATAAGATCTTACATTTCCTGTGCCATTTCCAAGCCAACCATCAAGAAGCAAGGATTATACACCCCTCTTCCTACTCCCAAGAAGCCTTTGGAATCCATCTCAGTGGATTACATGTATGGCCTTTTGTCCACCAAGCAAGGCAATGACTGTGTATTGTGGTCGTTGATTGATTTTCAAAGATGGCGATCCTCACAGCCTGTAAGAAGAATATCACAATGACATATATTGCAATTCTCTTCTTCAAACGAGTGTGGGTCCATTTTGGGATACCACATAACATCATCTCTGACTGGGACAACAAGTTCCTCAACACATTTTGGTCGAGTCTCTGGTCACTGTTGGACACCAAGCTCACTAAATCTTCTGCTTTCCACCCCCAAACAGATGGCCAAACATAGGTCATCAATCAAATGATTGTGCACATCCTACACATGTACAACTCTAAGAATCCATGTACACGGGATGAGAGTCTCTCCTATGTTCAATAAAGTTACAACAAGGCTCTCCATAGCTCCACCAACCATAGCCCATTTTAGGTGGGGCTGAGATTCTAACCCTTGGGTCCCATTGATGTTGCACTACCTCTTTCCACCACGCAAATAAAATCTTCCCATGTTCAGTCTGAGACCGACAAAGACACCAGATTCATTGAGCAGATTCAACACATCCACCAACAGATCCATGAGATTTTGCAGAAATCCAATGCTAAGTACAAGCAACACCATGATCAACACAAGGTACCACACCAGTTTTAGGTTGGAGACAAAGTCTGGTTACATTTGTAGAAGGAGCGTCTCATAGGGCCCCATCGGAATATCCGCCCACTTCGCTATGGGAATTACACTATCATCAAGGCTATGGGTAGGAATGATTTTGAGCTCAACACTCCACCCTTCCTTGTCCTGCACCTAGTGTTCAATGTGGACCTCATTCGGCCATATTTTCCACCATTATTGGACACCTCAAATATTGCAGAACAATTGACACCAATTGAGCTCAAACCTGACTGCATTGAACAAGCATCCACTGATCAGATAGTGGACACACAGGTCAAGGGAACTCGCCAACAGAGGATCGAAATTTATCGGGCTGTCAAGGTAGGGAAAATCCTACACCAAGGCAAGTGGCTCACCTGGGGCCAAATCCAACGAAATTTTCCTCACCTGATGGGGGAACTCAATGCAATTGAGACCATTTCTTCCTAAGGGAGGAGGATTGATCTTGTCCACCCACCTATTCTAGCTAGATCCTCTTGTCCGTTTTAGTTCAACACGTTCTTTTTTACTTCTTTGTAATTGTGTGTTCTACACTTCTAGGCCTGTTTGAAGCCCTGCACATCTTCTAGGTGGATACTGGTGGCCTCTCACCTAATCCAACTGGCTTATTTTGTATGTTTTCATGTCATCACATCTTGTTATACTTCCAAGTCCATTTTGGATCCCTAAACCGTGTTTTTTGGCTTGACACAGTCAAACTGTAGATAGAGTTAGAGTTTTATGGTGTAATGTGAATTTCTTTGAATTACCTTTCCAATGGGCTATCACGCGCCTAAAACTAAGGTCGTATGCAAAATTTATGACCCCGGGAAGTTGAGGTACCAACTTATCCATAGGGGCCCACATGAATTTTTGCGTTTCACCTTCTAGGGTTAGGTTTTTGGATGTCTGGGGTTTTGGAATTCATGTGTAATATCAAAAAGGCTTCTGGAGCCTCATTGTACTCATTCTGCTCAGTTGGATGCACGTAGCAGCCACATCTCTTCTCAGAGATAGCTACCACCATTCAAGCAAGTGTTTCAGTTTTGCAGTTTCAACCCATTTCATTTATTTAATAGAAGATATTGTTCACTGGATATCTATGTTGTTCTTCATATCTCTGTGTTTATTGTATTCAGTCTGTTAATCAATTTGTTTCGCTCCTAAATCCAGATCAGGCATTAATTTTTATTGGTTGTTCATTGCTAAATTCTCTCAGATAGCATGCCTCTTCATCAAATTTCCAACCAGAATCCATTTTTGTGGTTTCCCTTGGCATAACAAAAATTTCAAACTCTCAAAATGCCCTTTGTTCTTCTCCTATACTTCATTTACCTGATCTTCAGTTTCCCGTTGAGATTGAGTTGGAAACCTCTCAGTATGTTATTGGCGTGGTTCTTAAACAGGGAGGACACCCTATTTCATACCATTCAGAGACATTATCTGGTGCCAAATGAAATTATATCACTTATGATAAAGAGTTCTATAGTCTACTCCAAGCATTGAAACAATGACACCATTACATCCTATGGAAAGAAACAATCCTCCACACAGATCATCATCCATTGATTTTCATCAATTATCATACTAAGATACATGACCAACGTCATTTAAAGTGGGCCGCTTACATTCAACAATTTCATTAGGTGATTAAATACAAGAAGGGCACACCCAATCAGATGGTTGATCTCCTCAGTAGACCCCCTGTGTAGGTACTTCAACTTCTGGTTGTACATTGTGCAACTTATGAGGCTTGGAAGCCTCTCTATGCTTTTGATCCCTTCTTTGCAAAGACATGGGCTATTGTGCAACATCCCATTGATGCCAATCAAACACCATTTATGGATTATACAACTCGAGATGGGTGGCTCTCTAAACTTAACCAGTTATGTGTTCTAGCTTCTGAATATTGTCTTACTTTGATTAAAGAGGCTTATACTTCCTCCTATGGTGGCCATTTTGGGTCTCTAAAAATAGTTCAACACTTACAATGACATTTATTTTGGTCATCTATGACTCATCCAGTGGATCAATTCATTTGTGCTTGTGCCTTGTATAGTCAACATAAACCTGCCAATAAAAAAATTGGTTTGTATTAGCCCCTTCCTCTGCCTCCCCGACCTTGGGATTCTATTTCCATGGATTTCCTTAGTGGTTTACTTATCACCTTATGCAAACATGATGTGATTTGGGTTATTATTTTTCGTTTCTCCAAGATGGATCTTTTTATCCCTTTCACTAAGACCACTATTTCTACCCAAACTACAGACTTGTTCTTTCATCATGTTTGGCCACACTTTGGTCTTCCTACTAGCATCATCTCTGATCGTGACGCTCACTTTCTCAACACCTTCTGGAAAACATTGTGGGATTTACTGGGTTGTCATCTCAAATATTCTACTTCCTTCCATCCCCAAATGGATGGCCAAACCAAGGTAGTTAACCATATCCTTTTCCATTCTCTTCGCATTCAATTTTCCAAAACCAAACAATGGGATACAACCCTCCATGTCATTAAACATAGTTATAATCATGTTGTACATCTTTCTACTAGGATCTCTCCTTTTGAGTTTTTCTTTGGACATCAACCTTTAGCTCCTTATGAACTTCCTCTCACCTTGTAGCCTTCCGACATTCCACACCAACAGAAAGAACAAACACATGCCCTTTCCTTTTTGCATAATCTAGCATGCAAACATGCCCAAGTCTCTAAAGTGCTAAAGGTAACCCAAAAATGCTACAAAGATCACCATGATTCTCATCGATTCCCTATTATTTTTACTCATGGTGATAAAGTCTAATTTTACATGGAATGCCAACATTTTAAATCCCAACGTCATCACAAACTGAATCATCTACGCTATGGCCCTTATGCGGTTCTCCAACGAATTGGGGACAATGCTTATTCCCTTGACTTCCCACCCCAACTAAGAATTCATGATGTGGTGAATGTGAATAGTCTGAAACACTATGAGCCCCCATTGCTAGAAGATAATGTCATCATCTCTTATCCTGTTGAGTTCATCCCTGATTTCCATCCTCCCTTGCTCCAATACACCGTACTTGACACTCGTCATACCACCACTCGTAATCAACAACATACCTCTTACCTTGTTGGGTGCACATACCAAAATCCTGCTCAAGAAAAATGGTTTTTGGTAGCTTCCATGCACAAAACATTTCCTCATTTGCTGAGGGAAGTGGGGACACTTTCAGGCTTAAACATGGAGGAATTGGGCAACCCAATAGACATCCATGTGAATTCCAAGGAAGGCACACTCCCTCAGCTAGTTGGAGTCCTGGAAGGCTTACTCTCTCAGCATATTGGAGGACAAGAACAATTGAGCACAAGTCCCAAGGAAGTAGTTGATCAGATCTAGCTAACTAGTTGTTAGAAGCTAGCTCTAGCGTGACCCATCAAAACTATCATGTAATAACATGCATACATATAATCCTGCCTCCTATTCTAAATAAAATTATGGTCATTTTGTTCTCAGTTTTGGTTGTAATATTGGTGTTTCCTGTTCTAGTTAATTTCCTGCATATTGTTATTGTAGATCATTTTCTTAGCCACACAAAAACCATTTATTTTCACTTGCACTCAAGTATAATGATATATGTTTGCATATTAAAGTCACAGGGTCTTCACTCGGTGAACCTAGGAAATAACATCTTCATTCATGGGATATTAAATAATACCTCTAATTTCACTAGATATTGATAAATACCTTCCAAAATCCTTTTGTTGAACCCCCCTCCTAATACATCTTTTTAATACAAAACCCCCTATTTTTACTAGATACACCTTTTTATACCGCCAAATACCTATAAACCCCCTAATAACCCACATCCCCCCAATACCTACAATATATTGACTTTATTTTTCACAATTTAAAAATCCCCTTTATGAATGAACATGATAAGATATTGATCAACAAGGTGAAGCCCCTGTGATTAAAGTCGTTCCAATTTTTTTTTCATCCAAAGGGACACTACAAGTTACAATTTCTAAGCAATACTTTCAAAGTTCTTTCACATTGATTGCCTCAATAACCCATTTTACACATACCACATAAATTTGAGTATGGGTATTGATAATATCAATTCCCTTCTCAATCCATGAGTAAGCAACACAAGGTCTAGTTAACTATGTGAAACCCTTTTCCACCAACAATATTATCATATAGGGAATTATGAAATATTTTCTCTTGTATCTGATAGACATTAGTTGAATGAACCCACCAAAAGGAATAATATACATGAATAATAGTTTAAAATTTATGGTAAATTTGAAATTCTATCACTAACATTTAATCTTTGTTTCCCCTCTATAAATGACAACATCTAATAGCTTCTTTATTTCCACTCTATAAATGACAACATCTATTAGCTTCTTTGGGGAAGCCCATAAGGCAAAGGAGATCTCCCACATATTAAAACTTTGACCCAATGGTCTCCAAATGGCCCTTAATTAAAATGGCCCTTAATTAAGCAAACAGGGTGGAAGATCCTTTTGGCTTTGCATAGAGCATTAGCTTTTAGCTTATTGAATCTTAGACCTAAAGGCTTCACAAAAAGTATGTAGACAATCCATAGTATTTGCCACCTAGGTTTAGTCTTAACAGATCATGAGAAAATGAGTGATCGATGAAATTCCCATTAAGTGTCTTGTCTTTGATAAGGCCTTCTCTCATTTTGTTGTGAATTAAGATAGCCTTACACTTTAATTGCCATGACATAAAGTGTTGAAGTGAGATGATACCTTCCCACACAATAATCTCATTTTCTAGGATGAAGCACTTTTTGATAAAGTTTTTTTTTAACTTTACCTTAAGAAAAGGTCTAGTAGAGTGCATGAAGTACAATTAAATGTTGAGTGTAATTTGGTGTGTATGAAATTGAAAGTAACATGTACTAGTCATACAATTAATTTAGCGCAAGAGAGTCTAGCACAAGCACGAACATTCATTAACACTACGCCACATACAACTTGGAAGTTGATGTGGCGTAGTGTTAATGAGGTAGTATGTAATGTTGCACATGTATAGTTTACATTCATGATATAGAGATGGTCAATTCAAAATTGATTGTTCAGTTAGTTAAAAAACATATATAATGTTGCATTAATATATACTCATGATATAGAGATAGTGAAGTTAAATTAATTATTCATTTTGTTAAAGAATATTTTAATTTTATAGAAAAAATAAAATATAATCTTTAATTTCATAGAAAAAACCTCAAAGATATAGTAAAAGTTGACCATTCTCAATGATCTAGTCATCTCGATTACTCATCTTATATAATCCCTTGTTTGAGGTTGATCACTTTATTAAATGAGATAGAGTGTAAATTGTGTTAGCAAGATCAATGAAACAAGCCGTTATGATAAGTTTGTTGTGATCCTAAAAGTTAAAAGTTGTAAGCAATGGTGTGTTATACAATATGAGATCTTATGTTAAGAAAAAATACATAAACTTTATATAAATATACCATATTTTGTGAGTTTTTAGTTATATGTTTGAAAACCTTTTATTAGAGCAAGTTATATTTTTTTTATTTTAATTTCATTTCATTAATTTTTTTATATATTTTTTAACACTGAAATAAAAGTATTAAAGTTAATTTATATTGAAAAAATGAATTTTGTTTAATATCATTAAGTGAATAATTCTTTTTTAAAGATATAAGCAAAAGATGTACATACAAAGAATTTTATTAAAATAAAGTGCATTATCCATGTTTGGTAATTGTAATTATTTTCACAATGTTCATTAGCCATCTTTCATAAGTTCAAGCTTTACAATACTGGGCTCTTTTCCATCATTTTTTTCTTTAGAATCAAAATTAAGGTTGTAAACTTTAGAAATAGTTAAATTTAGTTGATGAGCCTAGTTATTTTACTTTTGATGTAGGGGAAGGTGACTATGATGTCTTGATGTAGGGGAAGGTGATTATGATGCCTCTCTTGGTTTTTTAATTTTTTGACCAACATGATGGAAGGGTTTACCTTTAAATTATTGGGTTGTCAAGCATTGAATTGAATGGCCCATAAAGGATTATCTCCTAATAAGGCGACTTTTGTAATACTTGACTTTTGTTCCCCATACCAGTAATGTAAATGTGTACATGATGAATAGCTATAAGCTGGAAAAATGTACTATTGTAACCGAACATTGAATGTTAATATAAATACATCACAAGTTGTAGAAGAGAAAGGACAAAGAATGGAGGGGTGTGACTCCACAAAAGGGAAAATCCATGGAGGGCTTAGGGACTCAATGGGGGACAAAATGAAGATAACATTATTTTAATTTTATCCTAAGTCCTAAAACTTGTTTAATTAGTGATCTTTAATCCATGTCTTATTTTATGCTAAGTTGGGGATTAATTGCATGAAGGATGTATGTGGACTCTTCATAGATATACATGGCCTCTTCATGCCATGCAAATTTATGCTACGCCTTTTTGGCCATGTAGTGTGATTTTGAAGTATCAGGGGTAGTACAAATTACCATGCTGCTCGAATGGCCACTTTATTCAAATTACCATTCGGTGGGGGAATTTAAATTATCAATTGTTGGGAGAGTTCGAGTTGCTATTCAGTTTGGAAATTTAGGAGAGGTCGAATTACCATTCTATAGGGGAAATTTGGGAGAGTTGTCTATGAGCATAAGGGGCCATAAAACTACTGTAGAAATTATTTCAATTTAAAATTGGGAATTATGAAGGAAATGAAGACTGTATGTTATGTTAACTGTTGTCATTGAGGAATTGAACTACAACTAAGAATCCTTAGAATCCCAACAGTGAGATTTCTTGGATAGCTTGTGTTGGAGCCCCAAAGGGAAGTGGGATAGCATGATGCATTGCTTAACAGAGAAGGGGATCCCATTCCTTGGGTTGTGCAGGCTGATGGGGATCAAAGAGGGCTATGGATGGGGACTGTTATAGGTGGAAAATTTTCTTTGAACCTAGGAATTGGGCTATGTGAAGAGAGTTGGACCTAGGCATAGGTAAATTTTCTCTTATGGAATCATATCCTTAGCTCAAGGGTGGCCTTTGTTGTAGAGAGATTTGGTGTAGCAAGGAGCCCATGCTTGGGTGAAATTTCCTTCTTTTGTAGCTAGTTGATGGATAATTCCTAGAAAGATAAGTGTTCATGACTTGTGAATATGTTGAATTAATGTTGTTTATGTCATAGATTATATTAGTTTCCAGTTTGTTTAGTTCTATTTGTAAGATTAAGTTTGCATTTTAAATTTATGGTTTCATGGTGACTAAATGGTTAATTATATTGTATACGCTTGCATAGTTCCTACATATGTTAATTAATTAATAGTAGAGTAATGAGGAAAGGTACGAGAATAGGAAAAATAGAGATATGGTATCAAAGCAACAAATTAGAGTGACATTTGGTGGTTTCAAGAAGTACCCCATATCCTCAATAGAACACATAGGGAATTGGGTACATTACAATATAGTATTGGAGCTACTAGTTACAACATTGGGTCTGTATGGGCTAACAAAAATATGTTTGTATAGGAAGAAATGAAGTGTTTGAAAAAATGTCTCCATGAGAAGAATTTGGGAAAATGTGTGGAAGCTTTGAATTGTCTCTAATGCTCAAATTGGAATACTGTTAGAGCATATGGATATGTTAAATAAGTATAATTGGTGTAATTCACAGATTGTAGACTCTTAACTCCATGGAAATTGAGTAAAAATGCAGTTTGTAGGATACTTGTTTGATATAATGTCTATGAGGAAGAAGAAATGTACAGAGTCATAATTGAAAATTCCTAGTTTTAAAATGCTCAAATGGTGTCTTCTAATAGAGCGTAGGGTTGAATTGAAGTGGATGTTGAGGAAATTTATTAAAATACAGAGTTTAACTTTTTTTGAAAATTGGGGCAAAATTGAAAAATTGGTGAAAATATGTAATTTCAGAGGAGGACAAGAGTTAAATTGGCCATAGTGGCATCAAATTGGTAGGTAATGGGGTTAAATTTCCTTAAAGATAAAGAAAAAAGAAGCAATAACTTTAGAGAGCCATAACTTCCATCTTAGTGGTCCAAATTAGGTATGCGTGTAGTCATTGGAAAGCTAATTCAGAGGGGAATAATTTTGATATATTAGATTTTGGAGAAGTGATTTAGAATTATTTAGAACTTGAGAAGCAAGAGAGAATTATCCTTGCCTTGATAAAAATGACAAAGTGCATATTTACCAACATTTTAAAGAAAATGCTATTGACTTGGAATTGAGATGTATCTAACAATTTTATTGGTATGCACACTTCTTGTAGAGTCAAAGATACAAAAAGGATGATTAAAGAACATAATTGAAGAGTATTATTGAAGATGAGACATGGAAGATGGACACGGACCTTACATCCATGAAAAATAAGTTAGAGGCATGAATATAAGCATAGAAGATACAAAGTATACCACACATAGAGAGAGAATGGAGTCATTAAATCTGGTAGAAAATATAAGGATCTTTAAGATGGAGGTGCAAAGCCATAGATTTGATAATGAGAGGATGTTGAAATATCAAGAGAAGTGAAATCAACTAAACACTCAACTAATACAGAGCTTAATTCATTTTCAAAAGAAAATGATGAATGGATCAACTTCAAGGTATGAGGAAGGAGGTAGAATTCATTCAAGAAGATAAAACCATGGAAGATATAGTCACTCAATAAGTGATATCAAAACTCAAATCCATCATTACTCACCAACACATTCAATGAGTAATCCATATGCATCTGAAGAATTATAGAGTAACCCATAAGTGTCTCCATTCAGTCATCAAAGGAGAAGGTATGAGGAAAAAATTTACAAGGAGAGCTTAGGGAGATCGAGCCACCAAGCTTTGATGGTGAAAACAAGATGGGAGAGGATGATGAAGATTATTTTCTAGAAATAAAAAAGTACTTTCAGTTTCATAATTATTCATCTAATCTAGAATCTATAATTTCCATATACAACCTATAGAGAAAAGGTTCTATTTAGTGGGATCAACTGAAGCAAATTAAGAACATAGACGATAAGAGGAATTCTTGTAAGTAGTTCAAGAAGTATTTCCAATAGTGATATCTTTCTAATCACTACTATGACAAGAAGATGCATGAATTATTTGAACTCAAGTTGGGAAATACGACCATGAAAGAATATGAGAAGAAGTCATTTGGAGCTGCTAAAGTATGTTAGATATATTAAAGATGAGAATGTAAATATATAGATGTTCCTAAGCGGGTTTCCTACATTATACAAAGATATAATTCATTTTGATGAACCTAAGATTCTTGAATAGACAACCAGGAAGGAAAAATAATTGTATACTATAGAAAAAGTAGCTAAGATTTTTAGAAGTCTTGGAGATATAAGAAAAATGACAAGCAAGGTCGTAGGAAGAAGGGATTTAAAACTCCTTTCTTCAAGAATAGTCCTAATACATATCAAAAAATCCATCCATATCAGAGTGGATCTAAGATGACAAAATCCTTGGAGAAAAGGGCAAGGCAACCAATCAAATGCTAGGGATGTGAAGGAGACCATTTATACAGATATTTCCCTCAAAATGAAGGAATAATGAGGAATGTACACCATTTACAAGAGGAAACTATAGTGGAAGGTGTGGGAAAGAACATCCAAAGAATATATGTAGCCTTGGAAAATCAAGAGGCAGATCATCAGTTAAACATGATTGAGGTTGAAGGTAAGATTACCAATCAAATTATTAAAATTTTTATTGATTTAGGAGCATTTCATAGTTACATTGCCCCCAATTTGGTAGAAATATTTCATTTGGAGAGAAGTAAGCATGTGGAATCATGGTTGGTTCAATTGGCTACTAGGACGAATAGGAAAATTAATGAGCTTGTCAAAGGTTTCCTATTAGATATGAATTGTGTTAGTTCTGTGACCAACCTAAACATAATACCACTTGGTTCATATGATGTTCTTATTGTAATGGATTGGTTGGATGTGCATCATGTTATCCTAGATTGTCAAAATAATACTTTTACTTGTATTGATGAAGAAGGAAAGTAGGGAGAGTGAAAGGAATTCCCAGACCCATTTCTATAAGGGAGATTTCATCCTCACAACTAAAGAGATTCTTCAGGAAAATGTACTAGTTGTATGTATCTCATGTGGAAGATCTTGAAAAGTGCATAAGCCCAAATCTTGAATACTTTCCAATGCTGCAAGAGTATGTATATGTATTTGGGGAAATGCCAAGTTTATGTCCAAAAAGAGATATCAATTTCTCTATTAATTTTATGCATGTAGTTACTCTAGTATCTAGGACTCCATATAGAATGAGTACACCCAAAATGAAGCAGATGCAAAATAAATTAGAAGAATTGTTAAATAAGGGGTATATTCCCAAGTGTCTTTTCTTGGGGAGCACCAATACTCTTTGTAAACAATAAAGATGGGACTTTGCAGTTGTGCATTGACTTTAGAAAATTGAACAAGGTCACTATGAGAAATAAATATACTCTACCAAGAATTGATGACCTATTTGATYAGTTGAGAGGAGAAAATATCTTTTAGAATATAGATTTGAGGTGAGGTTGCCATCATATAAGGATAAAGGATTAAGACATTAGTAAGAAAAAATTCAGAACCAGGTATGGACATTATGAATTTTTAATGGTACCATTTGGATGGAAAAATGCACCAACTATATTCTTGTGCTTAATGAATGAGATATTTAGAAATAAATTGGATAAGTTTGTCATTTTATTCGTAGATGACATTTTTATTTATTCAAAGTTAGAGGAGGAGGATGAAGAGCACTTGGGGTTAGTACTACAAGTTCTAAGAGAGCATTAACCATATGCTAACTTAAGAAACTGTTTCTTTTATCAGAGGTAAATTGATTACTTGGGACACATCATATATGAGGAAGGAATAATGGTAGATCCATAGATTATTAAAGCTATTAGGGGATGAACCACAACTAAAAATGTAGCCAAGGAAAGGTCATTTATGGGGCTTGCTAGATACTACAAAAGATTCGTAGAAGGATTCTCTAAGATCGCTCATCCCATCACATCTTTACATAAGAATACAATTAAATTTGAGTGGACACAAAAGTATAAAGAAAACTTCCAATTATTAAAGATATTGTTTACTAGTGCACCCATTCTTAAGATTGCTAACTCAAATGAAGATTTTGTGGTATGTACATAAGATTGCAAATAGGGATTTGGTGGAGTTCCTACTCATAATGGGAATGTGATTTTTTATGAATCCAAGAATCTTAATAAGCATGAAAAAAATTATGTCATGCATGAATTAGAATTTTTTGCAATAGTTCATGTGCTAAAGATGTGGAGACATTACTTGAGGGGAAGAAAGTTCAACTTAAGAACTGACCATAATTGTTTGAAATATTTATTTGAGAAAAATACTTTAAATGCCAGGAAAAAAAGATGGTTAGAATTTCTCAGTGAATACGACTTTGATATTAAACATATTAGTGGAAGGAGAATAACATTATTGATGCACTAAGTAGAAGAGTACACCCAATGCATGCTACAACCATTAGTATGTGCAAATATGATTTAAGGAACATAATTGTTGAGGTTGTTACCTTAGATGGGCACTATCTACATATAAAAGAAGGATTACAACAAGATAATGCACATCATAAGTATGAGGGTAAGTTGGAAGAGAATGTCATTCTTATACATAAAAGTAGAGTTTATGATTAATTAAGCAAGCTTGTATTAAAATAAATGCATACTGTTCCATATGATGAACATCTTGGTTATCATAAGACACTTGCAATAATAATAAGTCTATATTTTTGGCTAAATGAAGAAGGATGTGGTTGATTATTGTTGAGAACACACTTATACTGAGAGGGGGGGGGGGGGGTGGTGAATCAATATAAGACAATTTTTTACTTTTTCAAGAATTTATCAACCATAATAAAGAAATCACATATGAGATATATTTACTTTAGAACATGGAAAACAATATTTTCATGGAAAGCGTTTTGGGAGAAAACCACAAAAATTCTCTTTATAATTATATGTAGGCACCAACCTACTGTTACAAGTATTTGTAGGAACCAACCTACTAGAGATACCAATCCCCGCTGGTACAAATACTGGTAGGCACCAACCTACTCTTACATATCTTCATAGACACCAATATACTAGACACACCAATCCCCAATGCTAAGCACCAACTTAGAAAGAGACACTAATCTCTTTCAGTTCTTCGTAGACACCAATGCCCACTAATAAGCACCAAATTATAAAGAGGCATCAATCTCTTACATATCTTCGTAGATTTTATTGGATAAATCAGTAGGTGCAGACACTAATTGATCTCCCTAGATCCACCCAGATCTAGAACAAAAGACACTAGAACATGATGCTTTCCTTAAGTTTTAGATATTGAATTTACTAACTAAAGAGGGATAGGTGACATACCGTTTAAACGTCGCTTCCTCTCGCTATCACCATCCTAGCTCTATTCCAACATTCATACAATGATGATCCTGCAAAAGAACACAACCAACCAAAGTGATAGTAATAGCATAAACTCAATATAAACCTATGTATGTGATCAAGGAATCATATAATAAAGCACAACAAGCTTTATAGGAAAGAATCGTATTACTGTATCATATTAAATGTGAAAGAGAGATTACAACCATGGTCTTGATGTTGTAAGGTCCCTTCCAACTGTCCTTCATTCCCCACACACTTCCATTCCAAGAATTCTGAGAGCACAGATCTGATAATATTCACAATCTATCTTGACAAAGGAAAAACTCAAAGACACTCCAACCAAGCTAATAATTCCAAGACAAATCCAACGTAGCCCCTCTCCATGAGAGTTCCTCTCCTTTTATAAGTTGAAGAGGATAAGGTGAGGAGGTTAGGATGATCCCACTAAATCATGAAAGCGAGTAAGATCCAAACCATTCAGATGCCACCTCACCATCGAAGTTTCTTCTTCTAGAAGATTCGAGAAAACGCTCATTTTTCCCACGTGTAAGCATTCTCGCACCCTGCCTATAGAGAAGGCTGCGAAATCCTCGTGACCTAGCTATGATGCAGCCTACAAGAATAATACATTCTCACACCCTAACTATAATGCAGCCTGCGAACTTCCTTTTTTATAGGGTTTTTACAAAGGAAAATGCAACTTCTTTTCTCAGGAAAAGTTCTTCTCCCTTCCTTCTTCAAGAACTCAAGCCACTGACCCCTCCTAAGGAAAAAGATAGGTTTACATCATTAACGGTCATAGGGATGAAAAATATAATGTGTAATAGAGATCCCCCCAAAGTATGAAGTTAGAACAAAATGATAGCTGGAATACTTTGTCGAGTGTGTGTAGGGAACAAGGAACAGTCAGTCGGAAACCTACCAACAAACAAGGAAATATAGTACAATAATATATCATCACTGAGGTAGACATTACCATACTCAGAATACAAATGAATTGAAGCATAAATACCGACATGCGAAGATCCATGTCAAGTAAGACAGGTCATGGCCACCAAACATACACTGTGGATCCATGCCAAATTGCCAATATGACTCAAATCTGAACATAACCACCAAAAATACATTGTGGATCTATGTGTTAAAGACTCAAATTTGAACATATCCACCAAAAATACACTGTGTATATATGCACCAATACAATATGAATATACTCTAACGCAACCTGAATCTGACAAAAAAGATCCAGGGTCTTCATATCCACCACTCTATAGTATGAATCTAACCATGCGAATACATGTGCTGGACTCGAACATTGTAGAAACCACTTGATTACCGGTCAATGATGAGAACCGTTAACAAGTGCAACGGAAATCACCATTAATGTCAATGACTCCCAAGGTACATTAGTACAATCCAACGAATGTGAATTAATGAGCTGAAGTCGAACACTCTACGAAATGTCCCGATTAGGGGTCAATAATGAAAACCCACTGTCGAAAGCGAGGAAACCTGCCATTAAGGCAGGGAAGTTCCAAGGTACCAACTAGTTTCTAAGTCTAATTCCTGGATAATGAGTTGAAGTCGACAGGAAAAGACTCGTCACAGGAGGGCTTTAATGTATCCCCCATCAATGACACAAAACGGGTAAAAAGATTTGATGTAGATCAGAGTAACCAGTGATTCAAGACTGACTCAGGGATGGTCGACACAATAGAAGGCTTAAGGAATGCAGAAATGGCTGACGCAATAGAAGGATTTCTGAGTTGAACTTATTTTTGAACATATTGACGACATGAAAACTGTATTGGGAACACTGACTCAACAACAGGGATCACAGACCGATTTGTAATCTTAAAAAGGAGTATGATCAAGAGACAAGTGGATTTTCCAACCTAGACATAAGGTGAGTGAAAGGGTGTCATGTTCAAAAGAGACTCTTCCATGGAATACAGGGTTAGACATATTTCTTTCCCAATTTTTCCCCCACCATTTATGGCGAGTACCTATTTATTTTTACGCAAGCTTGAGGAGGATAACATATGCTTGTAATGTAAGCTCATCCTTTGGACGAGTCCTTCGGAGTATGTTTAACGAACCCTAGGAAGGAGTGGTTTCCTCCCACATGGGCCTTTCAATGTTTGTTTTATGAGTCCAAAGAAAGAAAACTCAAGGGTTTTTCATGTTTTGAGAGTATGAAAAACACTTAAAGAGAACTCTCCCAGTTCCTTTTTTGTAAATTAGTTCGACGAGACCAAAAAAGTGATAAACTTTTGCTCACCGAATGTTTTCTTCAAATACTTTTACGAGTGTAAAAAGAACAAGATCGCTTGACAATCTTTTCATGTTTAGAGAGTCTGAAAAGAGATAAAAGGGAACTCTAGGGGGTTCCTTTTTCATATAACCTTTACGAGTCCGAAAAAGTGATAAAAGTATACTCAGTTACATTCTCATTGATTTATGAGAACAAGAAAGAACAAAGACTAAGCTCGGTAACTTATTCTCATGTATTTACGAGCATGAGAAAGAACAAAGACTAAGCTCGAGATTGTTTTCATTTTTACGCAATCTTTAAAACAAAACGAAACTATGCTTGGACCTGGTTTCATTTTTACACAAGCTTGAACCAGAGGAAACTATGCTTGAGGTAAGTGGTTTTATTTTTACACAAGCTTGAACCATAGAAAAATATGCTTGTGACTTCCCAATGCATAACATAGGGATGGTTGGTACTTAGCCCCCAACTTAAGAAGCTAGCATTTTAACTTCAACATGAAGTCCAGAGTTTGTAGCCAAATGCCCCCCAAGCTTCGTTTCATCCAATTGCGAAGGCGAATGAAATGAAGCTTCAAATACTAGATGAGGGACTTGACTCAAATAGAGAGGGGGAACAATCTGTTTCATTTTTAAATGAGCTTGACACATGAATAAGAACTATGCTCGTGAATCCAGGTTCAATCCCCAGACCTCTGTTTCATTTTTTAACGAGGTTGCCACGGAGACGAAAAAACTATCCTCGTAAGTGGTTTCATTTTTTAACGAGCTTGAAATCAGAAAATCATGCTCAAAGACCTCTGTTTCATTTTTTAACGAGGTTGCCTCAGAGACGCAAAAACTATCCTTGACTCTCTTCTTGATCATGGATTCCAAGAGGACAATGCTCCGGAAGGACACCATGTCAAGGGACAAAACTCAGTCATGGTTTCCAAGAGGTCTTCACTGGAAGGAAGAAACACACTCTGGAAGGACACCATGTCAAGGGTCGCGACAAGAGTAAAGAGATCAGGCTCTAACAACCCTATCGAAGAGATCACCATGTCAACTACTGGATCTAAGTCATCAAAAGTTGAAGCCATGGGCAACAACGCCACATAATTTACCTGTGGTAGGGGTGATAACGTTGACATATAAGAACCATTTAGAGAGGAAATCTAGTCGGGGTCAATGAATGAAAGTTGATCAACAGTCATAACTCATCCATCGTGAGGGAAAGATATCACACGAAAAAGAGTAGACACAATATCTTTCATGGCATAATCATAATCTCGCCCAAGGAGTAAAGCGAAATCCAAGGGGTCTTGGACTACCATAACGTCAATAAAGATAGTTTTCTCTCCGAAAGTTACAGAAAACTGAGGAAGGGTCCCTAAAGGTTGACTGGTTCTTCTGTTACAAGCTAACAGATTCTACGTAACTGGCACAAGCTGAGGACAACCCAAACCTTTCCAAGCAAAAGAGGACAAAATACTAACAGACGCACCTTCGTCTATCAACGTTTGAGGAACATCCCGACCACAAACTTGCACTGTAATCTGGAAAGGAATGTGAGAGGGAAGACGAGGTCCAGTTATCACACCCCAATCAAAATGGATGGCCTCATAACTTGGAGGGGGTTCCACGGGAGAAGGAGGAATAGCCCCTGGCATTGTAGATTCTGTATCAATGAGAAAAACATGGGCAGTATCGGGTTTACTCTCTAGCGGGAGAGTAGGATCGAACGATGGAGAGATCAGATCGACCACTTGGGTTTCATTCTCCAAGGGGAGAATGGGTCCCCAGTATGGTCGCCAATTTTGTTATTGGATAAATCGGTAGGTGCAGACACTAATTGATCTCCCTAGATCCACCCAGATCTAGAACAAAACACACCAGAACATGACGCTTTCCTTAAGTTTTAGATATTAAATTTACTAACTAAAGAGGGATAGGTGACATACCGTTTAAACATCACTTCCTCTCATTATCGCCATCCTAGCTCCATTCCAACATTCATACAATGATGATCTTGCAAAAGAACGCAACCAACCAAAGTGATAGTAATATCATAAACTCAATATAAACCTATGTATGTGATCAAGGAATCATACAATAAAACACAACAAGCTCTATAGGAAAGAATTGTATTACTGTATCATATTAAATGTGAAAGAGAGATTACAACCATGGCCTTGACTTCGTAAGGTCCCTTCCAACTGTCCTTTGTTCCCCACACACTTCCATTCCAAAAATTATGAGAGCACAGATCTGATAATATTCACAATCTATCTTGACAAAGGCAAAACTCAAAGACACTCCAACCAAGCTAATAATTCCAAGCCAAATCCAACTTAGCCCCTCTCCATGAGAGTTCCTCTCCTTTTATAAGCTGAAGAGGATAAGGTGAGGAGGTTAGGATGATCCCACTAAATCATGAAAG
>JZKD02S1600883.1:48034-58234 GCA_000966675.3 Picea glauca
TGAGAGTTCCTCTCCTTTTATAAGCTGAAGAGGATAAGGTGAGGAGGTTAGGATGATCCCACTAAATCATGAAAGTGAGTAAGATCCAAACCATTCGGATGCCACCTCACCATGGGAGTTTCTCTTTTTAGAAGATTCGAGAAAACGCTCGCTTTTCCCACGTGTAAGCATTCTTGCACCCTGCCTATAGAGAAGACTGCGAACTCCTCGCGACCTAGCTATGATGCATCCTGTGAGAATCATACATTCTCACACCCTAGCTATAATGCAACCTATGAACTTCCTTTTTTATAGGGTTTTTACAAAGGAAAATGCAACTTCTTTTCTCAGGAAAAGTTCTTCTCCCTTCCTTCTTCAGGAACTCAGGCCACTGACCCCTCCGAAGGAAACATATAGGTTTACATCATTAACGGTCACAGGGATGAAAAAAACAATGTGTAACAGTAGACACCAATATAATAGAGATGCCAATGCCACGCACTAAGCACCAATTGGATAATATCCTATGACAAATGGTACAATATCAATTGATAGAACACACCTGTGTTTATCCATGGTAGTACGCAACTACTCAAACCGTGATACATAGTCACAAATAGTGGAACAAATCCACCATAGTAGTATATCTCTACTATCTGGAGATAGGTAGTCTCCATAACAATCATCTGATGCCAACCTGCACAGAAAAATATTGTTAAAATAAATTGAATCATCTGGGCCAATCTTTCACTCACGTTTGTGAGATATGAAAGAATATCTGCCCTCAGAGTAGAACAATGAGATATCTGGACTATTATTCTCAAACAAGGAAGAATAACCGTCCTATCTTTTGAACCTAGACCATTCCCCACCTTGGTCCATTCTTCCTACACTAATCAAAGTGCACCCTGGAGAGAATGTATAAACCCTAAGGAATGCCTGTCCCTGATTGTTGAGCCTGGAACATTCCCCACCCTAGGCCATTCCTCCTACACTAAACAAAGTGCACTCTAGAGATAATGTATAAACCCTAAGGAATGACTGTCCAGACCATTTCCTCAGTTAACCACAAGAGGAAAAGACTGTCTTGCATCAACCTCCAAAACAGACCATTCCTCATGTTAACCACAATGATAAATCGCTGTCTAGCGAGGCGGGCTAGTATTCTTGAGTAAACCTCAAGAAAAGAGACTGCCCTAGACCACTCCCCATGTTAACCACAATGGGAAGTTGTTGTCTATGATACATCATCAATCTGGACCAATTCCCATGTTAACCACAATGGGAAATTGTTGTCCGTCAGAAATATCAATCCACTTTCCGAATAGAAAAGAATCTATCGAATCTGGACTATTTTTCAGTCACAAAGATAAATGTTTCAATAATATTTTTAAGTGCTCCCTCCTAACCTGGAGAGTCTTCCCTTTCAACTAAGGGAGTTATTTCCACAATCCCCATCTTCTCTCGAAAATATGCAAACTTTATTCTGGATAGAGGTTTTGTCAGAATGTCTACTGTTTGCTTGTCAGTGGGGATATATTCGAGCTTTACCTCTCCTTCCTGGACTTTATCTCGAATAAATTAGTATTTGATCTCAATGTGTTTCGACCTTTCATGAAACACGGGCTGTTATGATAATCTTATACAACTCTGATTATCACAATATATTATGGTCGATTATGGAATCTGATCAAATAAATCGAAGATTAACTTCCTTAACCATATTGCTTCAATGCATGCTTCACATGCTGCCATATACTCTACTTCTGCTGCGTTGAGTGCGGCAAACTTATGTTTCCTGCTGCCCCAATATATCATAGTAGAGCCCAAGATGAAACACATACTTGAAGTGCTCTTTCTGTCTTCTGCACTTCCTTCCCAATTAGAGTCTATGAATCCATGAAGTTGTATATCGTTGGATGCGGTATATCTCAAACCATAGTTTATTGTTCCACAAATATATCTTAATACATGCTTTGCAACTATCCAATGCTCATGTCTTGGTTCCACCTGGAATTGGCTTAATGTATTCATGGCAAAGAAAATGTCTGGTCGAGTATTTACCAAATACATCAATGACCCAATTAGTTGTCGATATAGAGATGGATCTACTGGATCAGAATCTGGAACTTTCAGTTTTCTTATATCTGCATTCATAAGAGTTTCCATGGACTTACAATCCATCATTCCAAATTTCTGAAGAATATTTATTGCATACTTTCTTTGTCCAAGGAATACTTCACCACGCTTCTGCCGTACTTCTAGTCCCAAGTAATAGTGCATGAGACCTAGATCTTTCATATCAAATTCAGAAACTAATTCCTTCTTGCACTAGATAATGATACTCTTCACCTGTTATGAATAGATCATCAACATATAATAGTATAATCACAGGTGCATTGTCCACGACTTTGTAATTAAGGTTTGGATCTGCATGACTCTTGGAGAAACCAAGTCTCGTTAGATAGTTGTCCATTCTGGCATACCAAGCCCTTGGATATTTCTTGATTCCATATAGAGATTTCTTCAATCTGCAAACATGAGTGTCTTTGGAATGTACCTCAAACCCTTGAGGTTGTTCAATATATACTTCTTCTTCAATAGCTCCATTGAGAAAAGCTATATTTACATCCATTTGATGTAAGTTCCATCCCATGGAAGTGACAAGAGATATGATAGCTCTGATGGAAGTATATCTAGCCACCAGAGCAAACGTTTCGTCATAATATTCTCCCTCCTTCTGGGAGAACCCTCTAGCTACGAATCTTGCCTTGTATTTATCCACGCTTCCGTCTGCTGCATGTTTGATCTTGTACACCCATTTTTAAGTTACCACCAATTTTTCTTTAGGTATTGGTACGATTTCCCATACCTCATTTTTCATAATGGATTGATGCTCTTCCGTCATAGCTTCTTTCCATTGTCCCTTTTGAACCGCTTCTTCAAATGTGGTAGGTTCTTCATCTAGAAGCTTTGTCATATTATGCTGCATAACTTGAGAATCTTTTAGGTCTTTTACTCTTTCTGAATGTTCCTTATAGAACCTTGAGTCTTTCTGCGTCTTGTAAGGTAGCTTCAATCCAAGTTGGTCTTTTCTTGGTCTTAGGTACGATATTTGAATCAATGTTTTCACATGGCTCCATAGGATGATCAGGTAGTTCCTTTTCGTCATTTACATTTTTTGTGCTTTCTTCATTAAGTTCTTCAATCTCTTCTTCTTCTATATTTTCTTCTATGGATTTTTTGAAGGCCATCTTCTCATTGAATGTTACGTCTCTGCTGACTTTGATCTTGTGTTGTTCTAGAATATATATTCTATAATCTTTGGATGAATCACTGTATCCCACGAATATCCCTTTCTTTCCCGAAGGTTCTAGTTTATTCCTCTTGTCCTTGGGAATGTGAGAGTAAACAGGACATCCAAATATTCTTAGATTTTCCACATTAGGTTTCTTGCCTGAGAAAGATTCTTCTGGTGTCATGTCCTTCAATATACAATGAGGACTTCTGTTCTACACATATATTGCTGTCATTGCTGCTTCTCCCCATAAGAACATGGATAGACCTTGATCATTTAGTAAGGATTTTATGGTTTCTTTGATAGATCTGTTCTTTCTTTCTACTACACCATTTTGTTGAGGATTATGAGGAATAGTCAACTCCCTCCTAATCCCTGCTGATTTATAGAATGCAACGAATTACTTTGATGTGTATTCTCCACCATTATTGGTTCTTAGCGTCTTGATCTTCTTATTAGTGAGATTTTCTATTTCTTCTTTGAACTCTTGAAACTTGTTGAATACTTCGTCTCTTGTCTTGAGTAGATATAACCAAGTATTTCTTGAATAGTCATCTATGAATATTACGTAGTAAATATATCCTCCTAGAGATATGACTGGCATCGGACCACAAACATCTGAGTGTATTAGATCTAGGATCTCCTTAGATCTATTGTTGCTGCTTGGGAATGGTTTCTTGATATTCTTCCCAAGGGCGCATCCCTTGCAGATTCCTTCATGTGTAGATTTCAATTCTTGTATTCCTTCAACCATCCTTCTGAGAAAAGGTAATGCTTGATAGTTGATGTGAGTGTACCTTCTATGCCAAAGCTCATTGGGGTTGACTTCGTTGGGTACAAGAGCTTCTTCATTTTGTTCTAGTAGTCTATACAGTTTTCCTTCACGTCTTCCAATAACCCTACCATTCTCTATGCTGGAGTCTTTATGCCATGATAACACCTTTCCATCCATGAAAGCCATTCTGTTTCCATTGTCTTCTAGGAAAGATATCGATACAAGATTCTTTTCTAAACCAGGTACATATAAAACATTGCTTAAGTGAACATAGTTACCTGTTTTCATTTTGATGGAGGCTTGTCCAAATCCTTCCACGGGGTAAGTGGTTTTGTCTCCAAGATTTACCTTGTATGATTACTTCTTCTCATTTAGATTTGAGAGTCTGGCTCGATCTCCTGTCATCTGCCTAGAATCTCCACTATCGATTATCCACATGTCATCTTCAATCGTTCCGGTAAGTGTCGAGTAGTGTAAAAGACTGATCGTTTTACTCATGTCTTCGGTTGACTGGTAACTAGTCATGCCTTGATCCAAAACTTCAACTTCATTGTTTCTATCTTCTAAGATAACAAAAAAGGTGCGTTGAACTAGGGCACATATGAATATCTTATGCTTGAGCAAGATGCTCCATCACAAGGTGTCATATCTGAGATTAGGGTTTCTGCAACTACTTCTACTAGTAACCCTAGCGGCAGTGTCTTGGAGGCTGCTCCTGCTAGTAATCCTAGAGGCAGTTCCTCAACGAGCTCAATATCCTAGTGGCTATGATTCCTTCCAGTGTTTAGGCCGAGTGAAGGAGGTGTGGGCCCATAACCTGTTATAATATGAAGAATTGTGCTCATTTTACCATTGACAATACCCTTGTCACCCAACCATAGGCCGAAGCCACCCTCCGAGCACCTTGACCTTGACAGAGAAGAATACTGGTAGAAATCAATAGCCAAACAAGGCTAATGCACCAAGCAATAATAGAAACCAAAGATGATCAAATAGTCCCACCCAGAAACTGGTGCAACACCTTCCCCAGAAACTTGCGCACAAAATTTCCAACTGCAGTGCACACAACTGGCTCTCTGCAATTATGAGAATGTGAATAATGAGAACTAGTGCCCTATATTTATAGTAATCTGGCAGACATTGTCTGTGCCGACTTCTCCTTCTAGGTACTAATTAATTCATATTAATTATATTTCTGCAGCTGACATCTCGTCTAGGGTTTCCTTTACTTCTTTGCTTCCTTTCGGAATATTCTAATCTCATCATAGGTCACCATAGAGGTTCATACCTCCCGAATATACCATAATATTAACAGTTAGCAAGAGACACCAATCTATGATATGCACTAACCTTCATCGAGTTTTCTTTCTATTTCTTCATTCACCAAGTTTTCTCACTACTTCTTCCTTTACCAGGTCTACTCACTACTTCTTCCTTCAACAGGTCTACTTACTACTTATTCCTTGACTAGGTCTGACCAAAATTTGAATTTCAAAATGGAAACTTTCCCAAAGCTTGTTGTTTTGGGTCTGTTCCCAAGAAAGAACTTGTACAACATGACATGTATCCAATTTTGCAAATCTGATTCTGAATTTTTTTATTTGAGGTACTTTTGTATGTCTCATCTATTCTCTAATTTTTTCATAGTTTGAAGAGTCCCGGAAAAAGAAGTTATAGTGAAAATTCCAAACTGATTTGTTTGAAACTGATCTTAGGACCATTCAAAAACCCTAAATTCCATAGAGCATATATAAGAAAGTAAAATGAACCAACATACGAGATTTTTTCCCGAGGTACTTCTATATGTCATCTCTGTTCTGTAAAAAATTCACAGTCTGAAGAGTCCCAAAAAATAAGTTATAGTAAAAATTCCAATATGACCTATTTGAAAATGATTTGAGGAGCATTTAGGATCCCTAACTTTCACAGGGAATATATCCAAAATTGTAGTGAAAAACATCTAAATTTTTTACCACATGTACACCACAATCTCTCCTCTATCTATGAAAAGTTTCAATCTCTGAAACATCCCAGAAAATAATTCATAACGAAAGTGCCAACATGACATGTTTTAAACTGATTTTAGGAGCATTCAAGAACCCTAATTTCCACAGGTCATATATCTGAATGTATAGTGAAACAACATATTAAAGTTTTACCAAATGTACACCAATATATATCCTCCATCTGTTAAAAGTTTCAAGTTCTGAAATGTGCTAGAAAAAATGTTATCATGAAAATGACAAGATGACCTGAAACCGATTTCACAATCCAATCTTTTCTAATCCATTTTTTACACACACACTTTCTCTCAATGCTTTCTCTTTTTATTCCTTTTTATAATCCTTCATGAAGGGACATGTCCATTAATTAAATAATTAATTCCCAATACCATGGTAAAATACCCCAAACCTATGGGTTTGAAACCACCATTTCACTTTTTACTTTTTCATGTGCACCCTTTTTTTTTATATATATATATTGTAATGTCATAATATGACATCCTTTGACATCAATGGAAATAATTCCAACAATCTCCCCCTTTGTCATTGTTGACAATCTTGCAACGAAACACATAGTCACCTAGGCATAGAAAGAATTCTGCCCCTATCTACAACTCTCCCTTTGTCTACAACTCTCCCCCTTTGACATCAATGGCAAAGGGATGCTCCCCTTGATGTTGTGATTCTCCTTAATCAGTTAGTGCTCAGATGAATATTACTCCCAATTTCTTTTTGAGATATTCACATGTCTCTTTGGGAAGGGGCTTTGTGAAAATATATGCAATCTGTTATTTGGTGACAATATATTCCAACTTGACATTAAGTTCTGCTACTTTCTCTCTTTAGAAGTGACACTTGATTGGGAAATTAATTTTTTTAGTACATAACAAGATTTATTTGAAATATGTATTGCACTTGTGTTGTCACAAATTATTGATATTGGGTGATCATATTCTACCTTAATATCTTTCAAATTTTTCTTCATCCAAAGAGCTTGTGTGCAACATGCTATTTTTGTTGCATACTAGGCCTCTGTTGTAGATAGAGAAACTAAATATTGTTTCTTGCTCAACCATGACACTAGAATGTTGCCCAGAAATAATGCTCCTCCGCTTGTAATTTTCCTATCATCAACACTGCCTACCCAATCCACATATGTATATGTTTTTAGAGTAAAATATTTACCTATTGAGTACCACAAATCAAATTCCAAGGTGCCCTTTGTTGATGTTTGGACAACATCAGGAAGACATTCTTCCATATATATATATATATATATATATATATGACATGACATGACATTTATATTACAAGGTATAAATATATATAATAAATAAGTAGTTATTTATTATCCAAGGGACACATCCTTTCATGGATGGTCACCATATGTTCTCTATATATGGAACACTCATCACTGTAATAATATATCGATTATATATCATCTCATATTATCTTATATAAAAAAAATCAACATGGTATCAGAGAGGGACTGGGCTTGACTCCTTCAAGGGAGGGCCCAGGTAAATGAAAGGGAAATAAGAGCCATAATTAAGTTCAAGCTAGAGGATTTAGATTATCATTCAAAGGCAAATTATTTCTCAGTTCTATTCGTTGGATTTTACACAACTTTTGTTGGGCTTGGAGGAGGAAACTACAACAAATTCATGTCTATGTGCGGACCACAGATTCTTCAATTTATCGAAATATGCAAATTTGGTCAAAGATGATTCAAGGATTGCATCGAGAACATTATTGTAAATTGTTACACATTAATCAGTTTGGTGGGAAAGGAAGTTTGATGATATAATAATATGACCCAAGCTTGATTCTTGTGCAATCACAACTGTGTATATGTGGAGGAAACTTCTCCATGTTCATAATTTCCTATGATTGGATATTTAATATAGAATGTAATGGAATGAGAATGAGAATATAATATCCATACCATTATACATTCATTATCGAAATAAACAAGACATTATGTGCAGAAAAAATAACAATGTCTCCATCATTGATAATGCAGTTTAAAGAGCTTATTTCCCCTTAAATATGATTCCAATTTCAACAAGAGATTCAAGATTGAAAAGTAGGCAAGGACATCTTTAAATTTGATCCATGATGGAACTCTCAATTCTTATGATATTTGTTGCTCCTTGGTGCTCATTAAATATGGAATCATGGTCTTATCATTTTATTCTTTAAGGAAACAAAATGACGCCAGATTCAATTGTCATGTGGGTTTGAAGTTCTAGACATCGATGGATACATTCACTATAAAAGAATGGAACAATCCAACAAGGTGAACTTGGAAAGTTCAACTTGTGACTCAGAGAAATCATGGGAAATATCCCCGTTACTGATGTTTGTGGATGGAATTAAAAGGTTTTGATGGATGCATGAATAAAATAAGAAAAAAAAAAGTTTGAAGAATGGGATCGTCGGTAAGAAGTGGAGTTGTCAAGAAATATGTTTTCTCAAACATCCCTCGAAATGGAGTTGTCAAGAAATCATGAAAACTCAAACCACATAAATATTTTTAATCAAAATAATATATCTTCGTTGAAATGTATGTACGCCTCCACCACGCGTGTCTTGGAGAGGAGCTTCCCTTGGTTAAAAATCCATTCGATTCCAGACGTGTTTCATCCGCTTGGATTACATTTTCTATACAAAATGCACATAGAGGGGAGTGAGGGCACAAATCTCGAAAGTGTTGTGTATGTTTCTTTTGGAAGCCTTGTTGTTCTTTCAAAAGATCAAAATCATAAGATAGCTCTTGGGTTTAAGGAAAGTGAATATCCCTTCATATGG
This sequence comes from Picea glauca, assembly GCA_000966675.3. NCBI lineage: Eukaryota > Viridiplantae > Streptophyta > Pinopsida > Pinales > Pinaceae > Picea > Picea glauca. Next base: position 56,901 of record JZKD02S1600883.1, read on the forward strand.
GTCGTTCGTGCATCTAATGCCAATGGGTAATATATTGAAGGATGAGATCACAAAGCATAATCCCAAGAATCCTCATTGGTTTAATCAGGATCATTTTGTGTTGAGCTGGTCATGGGTGCATGTGCAACAAGTTATCTCATATTTGGCGATATCAACGCAAGTATTTGGTGTGGATTGATCAAGATGGACATGAGAAGCAGTGACACACCCTCTTAGTTGAGATCACATGAAGCTTGTGTCAATGTTTTGATGTTTGAAGCAACATCATGAGACATTCTCCCCAGAGGGTCCTGTGTGGAATAGCATGGGGGAATGTAGACTTCATCTTTACATGCCTTAGATGGTTAGATGAAGGAACCAAGAAATTGGTTTCACGAGGAAAACTCAATATGTCTTGGGGGACATTGCTTCCATGAGGTAACCTCGATGTGTCCTAGAGATGTTTGAGGAAACATCATGAGACATTCTCCCTGGAGGGTCCTATGTGGACTAGTAGGAGGGGATGTAGACTTCATCCTGACGTGCCTCAAGTGGTCAGATGAAGGAACCAACACATTGGTCTCATGAGGAAACCTTTATATGTCTTGGAGAACATTGGTTCCATGAGGGAACCTCACTGTGTCCTAGATATGTTTGAGGCAACATCATGAGACATTCTCCCTGGAGGGTCCTGTGTGGACTAGTAGGGGGGAATGTAGACTTCATACTAATGTGCCTTAGATGGTCATATGAAGGAACCAAGAAATTGGTTTCACGAAGAAACCTCGATGTGTCTTGGGGGACATTGGTTCCGTGAGGGAACCTTGATGAGTCCTAGAGATGTTTGAGGCAACATCATGAGACATTCTCCCCTGAGGGTCCTATGTGGACTAGTAGGGGGGAATATAGACTTCATTGTGACATGCCTCAGATGGTCAGATGAAGGTGTTAGCGCCAATTCTTTCAAGTCATGAGCGCTTAGCGCAACGCACAAAAGAAGTCCATTTCGGGCTTAAAATCAAGCGAGTGGACATTTTGTTTTCAATGGTGAGGATCCACAGATGGAGCAGATCGACGGTCATCGGGTAAGTTTGATTCATAGAGTTGCACGAGGTCTGGCGCATGAGCTCATCTCTTATGGTCAAAATCACAAAATGATAAGACATTTCAGCTACCGAGACTTCAAAGGACAACGGGTTGCTCTCTTCCATTTCATTTTGAAACCCCGAAACGTGAAATGCTAAAAGCACCCAGGAGCCATTTCATCATTTCGGCTACCGGGACTTCAAAGGACAAACGGGTCACTCCTCCACTACATCGAGAATCCCTGAAACCTGAAACGTGAAATGTAAAGC
>JZKD02S1600883.1:65802-77186 GCA_000966675.3 Picea glauca
TTTCTTTTCTTTTTCAAATTATTTGGAGAATGAAAAATCATTTGTCAACAAAAAACACTAGAGACAGATAATATCCCAGTCACTAGTTGATCCTATAACTTATAGGGTGATAACAGCGGCTCCACCTGGGGATGGTACTTCCCTGTGCAGTGTCAAGAATCCCGGTTCCTGTCATTCTGAAAATTTCTGCCTAGTAGCCTTCATTGATTGATTGGTTTTATTCTAAAAAAATGGAAGAACAATGGTCAGCGGCTTAGGGCCTTCTCTTTGGGCTTCAACCAACTGACTAATGTTATTCACTCAAAAAATGCAGGCGAAAGATAAAAATGGTATGTACAATGGTGAATGAAAACTTGAGTCTCTACTGAGGCGGTACGTAATGCTTCAGCATTATACCATTTATAGGTCCTCCTGGCAGATCTGTCCCATCAACATTATTTAACAAGAAAGAGTTGTTACCTCTAAATGCTTGAATCATGAATGGTCCTCTCCACAGACTGTCAAATTTTCCATGCTTTCCCTTGTCTTCATTTCTGGAGTCCCATCTCAGCACCAAATATCCTAGCTCAAAATCATCTTCCTTGGTTCTTTTGTTAAAGATCTTCTTTATGTTTTCTTGGATTACCTGAGTCTTGTTGAAAACTTCTTCCCTAGACTGCTGCAAATGGATCATCTGGTTGATCCTTCTCTATGATTCATTTGGCTCAGCTTGTACATCTTGAAGCAACTTCATGATGGGGACTCCTAAGGAAGTGGGGAAAACTTCTTCTGTGCCATAGACCAGCTGGTATGGTGACATACCAATTGACCTTTTGGTGGTCAGTCTGTCAGCCCACAATGCGAACACCAACTTGTTGTGCCACGATTTCTTGTTTTCGTGCAACGTTTTCTTGATGATGTTCACCAAGGTTTTGTTTGAAGATTCCGCCAGTTAATTCCCCTGAGGGTAGTAAGCTGTGGAATGTCCCAAACCAATGTGATACTGGTTGCATAAATCTATGAATTTCTTCGACCGAAAAGTAGCTGCATTATCAGTTATAATCTTTATAGGACATCCAAAGCGAGACAGGATATTATTTTCAAAGAATTTGATAATAACAGAGTCAGTGGCTTGCTTGCTTAGTACTGCTTCGATCCATTTGGTAAAATAATCGGTGGCAGTGAGAATCCACCTGTGCTGGCCTGAAGAAGGGGGGTGTATTTCTCCAATGAATTCCAATTCCCATTGCTGGAAAGGGGCTTCAACTGAGATCCATTTCAGAGGTAGAGGGAGGAGTTTCCTTTTGCCTTCAAACAATTGACATTGATGACATGCAGTCACTTTATGATGTACATCGGCGAATAGGGTGGGCCAATAGAATCCAACTCTAAGTATTTTGTTGGTTGTGACTTTAAATTTCAGATGGCCACCACATTCTTCTGCATGAAATTCTTGTAAGACTTTGTCAGCTTCATCTTTCAATAAACAATTTAACAGAATACCTCCAGGATCTTTCCAATACAGATTGCCTTCTAGAATACAGAATTTTAAGGCTTTCAACTTCAAAAATCTAGCTTTAGTCTTAGTCAAACCAGGGGGAGATTGTAAATTTTGCAAAACAAATATAAGGTCTGTGTACCATGGAGAGTTTAGAAATACCTCTCTCACGCTTGGAGTCACCATCTCACTCGGTTCATCTACTGCAACTAAAAAATTAATGACAAGAGCATGGAAATTAGATTCAGCCATTAATTTTGCTAGGCCTTGACCTTTGATTAGTTTCGTAGGCTTAATCTCTATGTCGTATTCTAAAATGACAACAATCCATTTTCCTCTTCTTCCATCCGGATTGTCCTGGGTCAAAATGTCTTTTACTACCGCATTCAGAACATATGCAATGGTATGGGAATGGAGAATGTAGACCCTAAGATCTTTTATAGCTTTTACCAAGGCAAAAGCTTGTTTCTCCATTATCTTGTAATTCAGAGAAGTGTCTCTTAACGCTTTACTAAAGAAAGCTATGGGCTGTTCATACCCTTCGCTGTTCTTTTGTAGTAATAATGCCGCTATAGTATGTTTGGAAGTGAAAGAGAAAAGATAGAAATCCTTAGTAAAATCAGGACTGATCAAGATAGGGGCCTCTGTGAGTGCTCGTTTGACTTGTTCGAAAGACTATCTGGACTCAGTGTCCCATTTTATTTTTACATCCTTTTTAAGCATATTTGTAATGTTTCTGAGGAGCTTTGCCAGATTGGGAATGAATCTTCGTAGAAAGTTAATTCTCCCGATAAAAGACTGTAATTCTTTGATGTTTCTTGGGTGTTCTAATTTTTGTATGGCCTCGATTCTGCTGGCGTCTATTTTGATTCCATCCTTGGAGATGATGTGTCCTAGCAGTTTGCCTTCCTCTAGTCCGAAAAGGATTTTATTAGGATTTAAAGAAACCCCAAACCTTTGGCATTTCTCGAAGACTTGTCTGAGGTGTCGCAAGTGTTCATCATCAGATTGGGATAACACAGTTACATCATCCAAATAGACGACAATAAACTTACCCAATTCTTCCACAAAGGCGATATCCATCGCTCTCTAGAAAGTGGCTCCAACTTTCATCAAACCAAAAGGCATTTTCACATACATGAAAGTGCCCCATGGTGTGGTGAAAGTGGTTTTGTCTTGGTCATCCGGGTGAACTAGGACCTGATTATAACCCGAGAACCCATCCAACAGAGAGATTCGACTGGATCCAACCACCCTTTGTAGGATGTGGTCCATTTTGGGAAAGGGGTAATTGTCCTTCAGGGAGACCTTATTCAGATTTCGGAAATCAATGCATAGCCTGATTTCCCCGGATTTCTTACGTGTTGGGACCAATTTCGAGACCCATTTGGAAAAACGCAATGGGACTATGATTTTGGAATCATACATTTTTTTAATCTCCTTTTCTATCAGAGGGAGTAACTTGGGATTTATTCTCCTAAGTTTCTGTCAGAATGGTTTTTGGTCTTCTTTAATTGGAATCAAGTGTTTTATGATGCTGGTATCGTAATATTTCAAATCCTCATAACCCCAGGCGAAAACATCCGAATATTCTTTGAATAGCTCAATGTATTTGAGTTTTTTCTCAGGGGGTAATGATTTATACAATTTGACCATCCTGGGTTTCTCTTCGGTTCCTATATTGTAGTCTTCTACCTCTTGTCCATTGGCTTCAATTTTCGGTTTTTTGGCTACGTCGTTAAAATCAAACAAGTACTCTAAAGGAACTAGACCCCTAGGCAAAACATTACTTTTCAAATGAAAAATATCGGCCTCCATCTCATCATCGTCTAATTCTCTTGAATCTACGCTATTTACACTATCAATTTCAAAATCAGATCTATTTACATTTTCATCTTCGTTCTCTAAATCTATATTTGTACATTCAAAATCATTTTTACACTGCAGAAAGTCTTCAATTTGATCATCATTACCAAACACTTGCCAGTACTTGATATTGTCGGGAACGGTTGGTCTGCATTTTACCTCTACCGTGTATGGGTGAGGTGAGCGGAAAGGAATCTTACATGTGGCTGCTGACATAGCCAATCCATCTGCCAAAATATTTTGTCCCCTCGGCATTACCTGCATTCAACTTCAGTGAAACATCTCAGGGCATCAAGAACAACATTCCTATAAGCTCTAAGACGGGGATGCTTCACAACATACTCACCTTTAATTTTCTTGATTATTAACTCAGAATCACCCCTTACCATAACCTGTTTGGCACCAACTTTTTTCAAAAGCTTCAGACTGAGCATCAAGGCTTCATACTCAGCGATATTGTTAGTGCATTGGAAATTTAATTTGTAAGAGTGGTTTTACGAATACCTGGTTCTGTGATTGTGCAGCGAAACTCCCGCTCCGGCTCCTTCTTTGCTTATTGCTCCATCAAAATCCATGCTCCAGAAATCTGCTGGTAGCTCTTCAGTTATCATGTTTTTCTTCCTTGCTACCTCAATGATTTCTTGGCCTTCATCCTGACTAGATGTATCTTCTCCCAGCTGAGTATCTTGTTCTCCCGTGTCACCATCATTGTACAAGATAAAAGAATCCAATTCGGAATGCGCGGAGTAAAGAGGATAGTTGTGCGGTTTTTCTTGGCTACTGACCATGTATTTCATCAATGTTTCTCTGTATAGCCTTCTTTGTTGCCTGAAAACCGAGATAGTGGCATAAGACATATCTAGCTCTCAACATAGCCCCCCAAGACCGGGATAACAACATTCCATACTTCGGAGGGATGTCTGCAACTACCACATCCATGACCATGCTCTTTGCAAGAATCTGAACCAGGGTGATACATAGGTTCTTGATCAAACCAATACATCTAACTTTACTGGAGTCGAATGAGTGTAAATCCTTGTAAGGTCTGGTGACCTCCAGTCCCAGTTTCTCCATCAATGCTTTAGGCATCAGATTTTGGGAAGCACCTGAATATAGCATAGAGTTATGCAATATAAGGTCATGTATGTTTATACTGATGTAAAAAGGAGCGACATCACCATTATCATCTCGACCATCTACTTCAGGTCTGAACATAAGTTTAGGTTGATCATCAGTAAGGTTCACAATATCTGAATGGTTTTCTGATCCAACGGTGAAGGCTTTCATACCTATATCAGGTTCAATGGTCAGTTCTTTAATCACTTGTGAACGATAAGCATATTTGTCCATCAACTCGGAAAGTGGAATGGGAATTTTTACTTTGGCTAATTCCCCCTCAAGGCTAAAAGGTGTAGGATCTCTGCCTTGGCTCATCAATTCTGGTTTGTCCACCATACTCTTTTGGCCAGAAGTACTTGGTGGATTAATAGGTGAAACCTCGGGTTGTGACGATCTTTTCAGAATAGTAAGGTTTTTCTTCGCGGGAGCTTCGACAGTGAAATTTTCAGGAATCTTTTCGGTAGATGGCTCAGAGGCCTTCTTGGTTTCGATTACCTTCTTCGTTTCAATCGTCTTTTTTGGGGAACTCCCTTCTATATTTTTACTCCACAGATTATACTGTCGGTGTACCTCCAAAATGGAATTTTCGAATACCTGTTGTTCTACATCTTCAGCTTCTTCACTTACTTTTAATTGATTGAGAAGAAAAACTTCTTTTTCTTCTTGGGTAAGGAAAATAGCTTCGTTATCGTGAATGCCCATGAGATTTATGTGAGTATCCTCTAGTTCCTCAATCACTTCCTCCCCTTCATCAGCATAATTTTCTTGTAGGGGAGGTCTGATCTGTTGATCTGGACCTCTCTGCTCTCTTTGATCCCTGGGATCCCTCTGTTTGATTTGAGGAGGGTTTCTCCTAAAGTTAGGATTTCGAACCTGAGGAGCAGGTGGGTTTTCTCTTGGAGGATTTCTTTCTGACACAGTAAGTCTTTCCATCATTCTTTCCATTGCTCCGGCCAAGGAATCTAATTTGGAATTGGAGGTTGACGTGGAAGGTTCCTCTTTAATTGTGACTCTCCTCTCTGACCTCTGTCGTGCCCTTTTTGCCAACAAATTGGCCTCCACACTTATTGCACTTTTCTGCATGTCTTCCAGGTTGGAAAAATTTCTTTCCCTTAGTTGGTATGACATATCAACGTCAAAACCATCAGGGAATTTTATCAATGCCAAACCCTGTGGAGGTTTGATTTTAGATGGAATTGCATTGTATAGGTTATTGAAACGAGTGTAGTAATCTTGCACTGTCTCACCTTGATTTCTTCTAATATTTTCGTACTCTGACAAGATTTGGATATGGTTTTTCTTTACCTCCCATCTGTCTAGAAAAATCCTTTGGAATGCGGTAAGGTCAAGGACTGAGGCGACACATAAACCTTTGTATCATTTTTTAACATCACCTGTCAAACTTTGGGCAAACAATCTCATTTGAACGTCAGCCTCATCTACTTCATGCAGATCATAATAATCATTCATTTTATCAACATGCTGTTGGATGTTTAAAGGTCCTGTTGCATCGAAATGTGGAAGTCTCATTTGATAGTCTTGGGGCATGGCATGAAGAGGCACAACCAACACCAAGGGAGCATATCTAATTGCCATGATGTGTGGAGGAGGTGGGATAACAGACTGGATGATCGGTGAGGTAGTGACTGAAGACAAGGACAAGGAGGGACTGGATATCACTGAGGGAGTGGTTTGCAGTTCAACAGTGGGAGACAGAACTTCAGGGGTTCGGGGTTGTAAAACGGTTGGGTTGAAAATGATTCCAGTTACAAAACTATCAGACCGTGTTCTAACCAGGCTCTGTTGGGAAAATGTGTCAAAGTCAGGGTTTGGAAAGGTAATGAGCTCCCCTAAAAAGGAAAGGGACTTATGAAAGGGAGTATGACTTACTGAGCCTTTAGCTACAGTCTTTTTCCTGAGCAACTGTTCTGGGTTATCCGTCACTATCGCAGGTTCTGGGTCTGGATGAGATCGAGTATAAACTTTCTTGGGAGCCATATTTCTTTTTGATTTTTTATATATATACTTTTTAGTTTTATGAGTCCAAAAATAATATGTACAAATTTTAATCAACCTCTAAACATTACTTTCTTCTCAAATTTGCAATATTCCAGGAATAGACTTTCTTTTTAGGGAAAAGAAAACGTGAAATTATAAATTTTTAGTTCTTTCCCCAGTATGGTCGCCACTATGTTAGCACTTGGTAAATTTCCTAGAGGTTGACAATAGAAGAAATCTACTAAGGTAACTTTATCCAACCACTTTTGAAGCTGGTATATAGCCCTTCCAACTTCAGAGAGGGATCTCTCTATATGATTTAGCTATGGTTCAAATTTTAAATATTAGGCTAGGTAAATAAATAGGTCGGTTTTTGTTGTCGTAGTGTTTGTCGAGTTGGTTGAGACAGTCTACACATCCATTGGGCTATGGGGTTTGTGTTTTTAATAAAATATGAAATCTGAACCAGAAACGCAAAGGAAAACTTTCACAGGGTGAGATAATATAATCATTGGATTTTTTAGTAGCATAAATGCTGAATAGAAGAAAAGATGAGAAATAAAATTTCAACAAAGAAGTAGTTAAGAATTTCTTTATCAAAAAAACCAGAGGATAAAACATTAAAATCTTTTGAGTCAGAAATAGGGTATATGAGATAAATCCTGCAACATTCGTTACTTCTAAAGATTAGATTTAGAAAACAATATGATAACAAAGAAAGAATCACATTCAACTTAGAGAGAAAAACATCACCAGTGAATACACGCAAGAATCTTGTAAAAGTGCCTCTTTGTATTGATGGAAGATCTCTTCAAAAATATTACAATCTGATAGCGTCAGGGTGTGAAGATCAACAACCCTGAATACTTCGAAAGATGAAGTATTTATAACTCAAATTTCAAACGATCCTATCATTAATGATCAGGACGTGCTAAATCTATTTTTAGCCTAACATACTTAACAAATTTCCTAAATCTAGGAAATGCTTGATGATGTGGTGTAACTGCATGCTGATTTCTAGGTGGGCCGTTGATGAAGCCTCCGCACGACCTCATCTGACTGGACAAATGACTGGACTGGGACAACTCATCTGCTACTTGATCAGATCACAAAGTTCCTCCCATCGAAGATGACTGGGCACATCGACTTTGAGTAGCCTTTGATACACTTCATCCATTTCTGTGTACTTGGCGAAGGTAGGCTTGGTGAGGAAGATATATCAAATCTCATGTTGGATACTGATGTCCCACTGGAGAGCATCTAGAAATGCCTTGCCAGTGATGCTCCCTTGAATGCCTGCAAAATTTGAACTGTCCTTAGCCACATCGGGTAGTCTCTTCTTGTAGTCTGGTAGTGTCATCAATTTATCATTGATTACCTTCAAACCAGGAAGACCTTTCTTCTGTAGAGCCTCAATCTTACTAAAGAATCTTTGTACCCCTAGGTCCATGGCCTAAACCTTTTCTTCCAGCTAAAGCATTAATCCTCTCTTAGTCAAAACTCTTTTGACCTCAAGGATGGTCTCTATTCTGTCTTCAATTTTCAGCTCTTCCAGCTCTTTCCTGGTCTTAGAATTTAGGAACTTGATGATCTCGTTCGCCTGTGTTGGCATATCTCCCAATTCTGATTTGATTTTCTCAATGGCCTTCTTGCTTCTCTGCACCAATTCATTATGCTCAAACATGATTTGTATCATAGGCCATATCTTGTTCATGGACTTGGTGATGTCTGTCCATACACTTTCTTTAACCTCAACCAAAGTTTTTCCTGCCACTGTTTGCTTCCGGAGCTGCTGTAACTCCTGTTTGAGCTGATCTGTCACCTACTTTTCCTTGGAGAGGATGGTTTGAAAGGAAGATTTGAGTTCCTGAAGGTTCTCAATCTCCCGTTTGAGCCTGCTAATCTCTGTTTCCTGCAGGTTCATCCTTTCCATAGACTTAGCCAGGTCGACTGTCTTCTCCAGGGATGTCAATGGAGTTGCGGATGGGACTTCTGTCACTGATGCTGTGCTTACTCCTGAAATTGGAATAACACTCAATGGAATGACTTCCATTGGCTTCAGTTTCTCTTTCTCTTTTAATAGTTTCTCCATTTTAGCTTCCATTTCCTTAAGCTGCGCATTCTGCTCCATGAGTAGCTTGAGCATTTCATCTTTTTCTTCTATCTCCTTCACCTGCGAATCCTCTGTGGGTGGGAGCTTCAATTGTTTCCTTAAGGAGGCTATGTCAACATTCTTCTTCTTAATCATCTCCTCAGCTGCTTTCATGTTCGAAGGATCGTAACTGATCTTGAGGACCGGTTCCTCCAAAGTCTTGATCCTATTGTCTTTGGAAAAGGACGATATCTTCTCCAACTTCAGTTGTGTTTGAACATTGTTCAGGGACACTTGCAGTTTGGACGCAGTAGTGGAAGCATGCGCCAACATGTAAAATACCATTTCCCCTATCTGCTTGTGCAGATCCATCTAATCGGCCGGATGCACGTCCTTCATCTGGAATTCGAAGGTGGCCCTTTTGTAGTCAGTGATCACCTTTGGATCTGGTACCTATGCCTGGAGGAATGCCATATGCATTCTTCCCTTCTCGATGTCAAATGCCGAAAACAACCTATGTTGTGCAGTCAACGTCTGCTTCCAGAACTAGGTACAAGTACTGCGGGTCAGGGTCTGGTTCCTTTTCTTGATCAACTCATACTTTTCGAAGATACTCAGCTTTGGTCCCACCTAGCCTGGCTGGGTGGTCAATGGAGAATCTGCAGATTTTTTCAGCAATGCTGAGGTTATGCCCTTATGGAGGCTCGAACCGAAGGGTGGCCTATCAACTTTGGTCACTGTAGTAGATGGGGCTTCTTTTTCCCCGGTCGGGCCAAGAACTGCAAAAGTCTTAGGCCTCTTGGTATGCAGCTGGAATTCTTCTAACGATACCTCCGTGACAGGTGGAGATAAATCTTGCCTAGGCCTTTTCTCTTTCGGGACCTGTGGTGTGGTTGTTTGTGACACAGTGGCCAGGGGATCCTGCTATTCTAATTCGACCAATGTGTTAGGCTCCCATACTTTCTGATTCACAAATTTCTCAATTTCAGGCCTAGATTCATGAACATATGGGACATTCTTATTTTTTACCCTCATCTCAGAGATTATCCCACATGGATCATAATGCCATGGGACGCTCATGAAGAACTTCATCTCCCTCAGCATCCTGTCTACTCCTTCCCTAGTGCCATGATTGTTGTAGATGAAGGAGCCAATTTTCCCCTTGATTCTAAGCTGTTTCTTTTTCTTCAGTGACACAAAATGGATATCATCAAAATTTATTATCTGCCTTATATATTCCAAAGAAAAAATTATGACAGATAGATACTTGGGCAGCTTATACGGTGCCAACTCGCACCCGTATACTCTGATCTCGGTGTAATATTGGTACAAATACCAATCCCCTGTCTTTGTGTTATCCGAGAGATGCAGGATCCTCTAAACTTCATCATTTATTCGAGGCTCGGGCCTGCCGCCTAGCATACTTACCACAGGGTGGTAGAATTGATCAATGAACTCCTTGAAACTGAACTCTGTGGAGTTGTGCTTGAGCAAGGAGTTCCATGTTGTCACCGCCTGGGGTCTACCATCTCCATCCATATTCTGCATGGAAAAGACGAATTTGTCCGCTTGGAAGAAGACGAACAAGTACGCCAGTATGGACGAGTATCAAAACATGCCTTCCGTGGAAAAATTCATGAACTGTTCATGAATATTGTTCACTAGGAATGTGCTGAAGTCAAACTGGGTGGTGGGCTTCTCATCAGTAGAGAAGATGGATAAAAATCCTAGAATGGGCTCATCTACCCACTGATCCTAATAGTATCCTAACAAGGCACAAAGGGATGATATGATCCAGTTTCCTTTAGTCGAGAACATGGAAGAAGGGTAAGGAGGATTTGTGGAGGGAAATTGAGTGGATGGGGGAAGGAAAAGCTCGAATATTTGAGCTCTTTGGGGGAAGGTCATTTTCTGGTATAATTCTGTAAGAATTTCCAGGTTGAAGGGCGATGCAAAGTTGATTCGGGGGATTTGCATCATCTGGTTGACAGATTCGGGTGTGATGAGGAAAAGGATCTCTCAAAACGAGGAGACGATGACTCTTTGCTCAGGAATGTAGTGGGCTTGTCACTTGAGAGTGAATTCTGGAAAGGGGTGGATCTGAGGGAAGAGGTAAAGGGGTAAGTTGGACTCCCAGAGTCCGATTTCATCACTCTGGTCCATGAAGACTTCCTTGAGCCACGACTGAAGGTATGCAAAATCAAAATCACACTTTGTATCCGCGATTAAGCGGTCTTTGTCGACCAGTGGGATCCTGTCAAGATCGACAGGAGGCAGGAGAAATGGATTCTCCTCTCCTTCTGCTTGTTTGGACTTTGGCACCATTACTGCAATAGTACCTGCAAGAAAAACAACGTTAGCAGGGTGGCTGTTGGTGGGGGCAGCTGATTGTAACGGAGGAGAAAACAGGGTAAATCTCTCTGGTAAGATGAGTGGGTAAATGGTGAGAATAGGAAGAAGAAGGGTAGTTTTGAGTAAATGGGTGTCCGTTAGGCACGGGAGACAGGTCAGCTGGTTAACAGATAGGTATTCCAGTAATAAATGGCCAACGGATCACTTAGAGTGTGAGATGGCAGGTGACAGTGACTGAGGGATACAGATGAGTGACATGGTGGCTACTGATTGGGGTAAAGGTCAGAGTAAGGGGGCTTGCCACAAGTGAATGGGGGGGAAGAACTGACAACAATTATGGGATGTGACTATTTCGGGCAAGGTGGATGGTGACGTCCAGAGGTGATGATGGTATGTTAGACAGTGGGAGATGATGGGACTCGGGGCCATTAGATCGTTGCCACGTATAAACAGGGGCCCACCAGAGAAAATATCCCATTC
>JZKD02S1600883.1:85309-99475 GCA_000966675.3 Picea glauca
TTATTTATTATCCAAGGGACACATCCTTTCATGGATGTTCACCATATGTTCTCTATATATGGAACACTCATGATTGTAATAATATATTGTTCATGTATCATCTCATATTATCTGATATAGAAAAATCAACACCCTTTAGATATGTGAATATTCTTTTCACTGCTTGCACATGATTTTCTTTTGGTGTAACTTGAAATCGTGTAACCAATCCTACTACTTGCATAATGTTTGACCTTGATTTCGTCAGATATAGTATAATTCCAATCATTGACCTATACACTGTTTGATTTAATTTCGAAGATTCATCATCTTTTCCCAATTTACAACCTTTGACTATTGGTGTGTTGACTAGTGCACAATCTTCCAGTCTAAACTTCTTCAACATTTATATCAATATTAGTCACCCAACTAAGGAAAATGATTGGTGACACCACAAGGATATCCTTTTCTCAATATTTTACACCAACAATATCCAATCTCTTCTCCTACAATCATTTATCTTAATGAAAAAACCTAGATGTTTGAAGCTTTCATCAAGATTATGAATCTCAATAGCCAATCTCCTTGCAAGAGGAATTAATTGAAAACATGCCATACACTTGTCTATATTTATGATTATTCCTATTTCTAAATAGAATAACTTCAAATGAAGCCAATGACTCTATGTTCCTAGACATAACCAACACTAACAATTAGTATGTCATCAACAAATAAAACATGAGAAATAATAAGATCCTGATCAATAGTATTTATCCCTTTAATGTTTGCTAGAATCCTTTCTTTAAGGATAAAACCGACACAACCAACACTAACAATTAGTATGTCATCAACAAATAAAACATGAGAGATAATAAGATCATGATCAATAGTCTTTATCCCTTTAAGGTTTGCTAGAATCCTTTCTTTAAGGAGAAGCCTACTAAGACTATTGATAACTTGAAGGAAACATAGAGGGGACAAAGGGCACCTTGTCTAAGACCCCTAGAGGGATTAAGGAAATTATAGTCCAAACCATTAATGGGGATAATTTTTTTTACTATAGAGTAATATTCCTCTATCCAAAATATTATGCGAGGGTGCATTCCTAAATGTGTTATGATGAGTTTCACATACAACTAGTTGACCCAATCAAATGATTTAGATAGGTTGATTTTTAGGAATATAGATTGGAGTCTTTTAGAATTCATGGTATGAAGGACTTACTAGGTTGTTGCTATGGCATCATGAATTTGGTGACCATTTAGGAAACCTAATTGTTCCCTAGAGATGTGCTTTTCTAGCATGGTCTCTTACCTTTAAGCTATAACTTGGAAATAATTTTGTAAAAAGCAATACATAAGGATATGGATCTAAGGTTTCCAAAGGAAGAAAGATCATTAAACTTAGGGATATAATTGATGAAAGTGGATTTTAAGTACTTAAGTATCATGCTAGATAACATGGATTCATCAACATCCACAAGAAGGTTGATGCCTATAATATCAAAGAAAACTTAGAAGAATTTTATTGGCTAGCCATTTGGACCAAGGGATTTTCATAGTGTATATTGTCCATGACTTGCAAAAATTCCTCCTTGGATACTTATTTCATTAAAAGTCAATTATATTCCTTGAACAAACATCTTATTGAAGAAATTTGGGATTGAGATAATGTCTCTTATGGTATATTTTCCGAGCTTCTTGTAGATTGCATTGAAGTACTTAACAACTTCATTTGAAATACAAATATGGTCTTCATCCCATTATTTGAATCATAGTTCCAAGTGGAAGGGTTTCTCCTCTATTTATCCTTCCTTTGGACCTTCTAGATATTTCCCCCATTTTTACCAAATAAAATCTTCACTTTATTTTCCTCTCTAATTTCATTAAATATAATTGTTTATTTTATTTAATGTCATTTTTAGGGTTTTACAATCTTTTTACCTAGTGACACCTCCTTGACTCCCCTTTTTCCTTGTTCACTATAGCCTATGGGACTCATATAGGCTATTTAGTCACCCCGCATAACGATCAATTGGGAGGGGAAATTACAATCCTCCCTTCCCAAGATTTCTTGTCCTCAATAAATTCCAGATCAGGGTGTTGTAAGATATGATCCCCTTCCTAGGTAACATCTTATGAAATAAATCCTCTCCATACAACCAAATACTCTTGAATGGCCCTGCTTCTAAGCCTTCGTTCCCTGACATCAACTATCCTCTTGGGAGATAGAACCAACTTTCCTTCCTCATATAGTGGAGGAAGATATGCCAAAGCGGTGACCTATTGTCCTAATTCCTTCTTGAGGTGAGATATATGGAAGGTATTTTGGATCCTACTACCCTCTAGTAGCTCCATCTCATATGCAACTTCCCCAACTCTCCCCATCACTTTATAGGGATCATATAAATGGGTATTGATCTTGTCTGGACCACTCTTCTTCAATGATGAATGTTTGTATGACTGCAATATGAGAAAGACAAGATATCCAACCTCAAAGTTACATTCTACCCTATGGCTATCTGCATGCATTTTATGTTCATTCTTAGCGGCATGCAAATTCTACTTCATGAATCTTAATATGTCTTGACTTTCCTACAACCAATCCTTAGAATTAGGATCTCTTCTTTCTCCAAATGCCAAATCCACAAAATATGGAGCATCATATCCATACAATTCCCTAAATGGGCTTATCCTGATGGACATGTGATGAGTGGTGTTGTAGCAATGTTCACTGAGATGAAACCATTTTATCCATGCATGTTGTTTCCTTGACACATAGTTCCTTAGGTACCCCTCAACTCATTTTTTTACTATCTTGGTCTACCCATTTGTCTAGGGATGATAGATAGTTATAGGCGTCAACTCTGTCCCTGATAACCTGAACAAATCATGCCAAAATGAACTAAGAAACCTTATATCCCTATCACTAACTATGTTCCTCAGTAGGCCATGGAGTCTGAACACCTCCTCGAAGAATAGATATACTACCTGAGATGCACTGTAATCTGTAGGAATAACAAATAAGTGTGCATATTTAGTCAACCTATCCACCACCACATAAATACAGTCCCCGCCCCACACCTTTGGTAATCCTATGATGAAGTCCATGGATATTTTTTCCCATTTCTGTTCTAGGATCAGTAAGGGTCGAAACAGTCCTGCAGGATGGGTGAATTCTAACTTGTTCTGCTGGAAAGTCATGCATTCCCTCACATGACGAAGTAAATCCTCTTTGATACCCTTCCATGAGAATATCTCCCTGACCTTCCTGTAGGTCTTTAGGTACCCCTGGTGCCCTGTTAGTGGTGCATCATGTGCTACCCTCAAAATATTATCCTTGAGTGTGGAATTAGGGACGATATAGATCCTGTATTTTTAGTAGATGATGTCATCTACTACCCTTTATCTGTCATCTTGGATATTTCTCTCCATCAAGTCACAAGAAAAATGATTCTTGGAGTATTCCAACAAGAGAATGGACTTCCAGATCTCTGTCATAGAGAAGACTACAGGTCTTCTAGAGAAGGCATCAACAACTATATTCTTCTTCCCCTTAAAATATTCAATGTCAAAATCATATGACTATACCTTTCTCACCCATTTATGTTGCTTCTCATTCAGGTCTTACTGCTCCAAGAAATATCTCAAGTTGTTGTGGTTAGTCCAAACAAAAATCATACTCCTACCAAGTACTATCTGAATTTGGCCAATGCATGCATGATGGCCAACATTTCCTTATCATATATTGGGTAGAGCCTTTCAAACTCCCCTATACTCCTATTCTCGAAAGCTATCAAATGTCATTTCTGCATCAATACTTCCCCTATCCCTTCACCAAATGTGTCACACTCTAGAACAAAAGGCTGTGGAAAACCAGGAGTGCCAAAAATGGGCAAGTAATCATGAACTTATTCATTCTTTCGAATGTGAATTGTGCATTATTTGACCATCAGAATGCCCCCTTCTTGGTGAGGTCCATTAACGACGCTGCCAATTGTGAAAATCCTTTCAGAAAGAACCTATAATAGCTACATATCCTGAAGAATCCTCATAGATATGTGAGTGTCCTAGGGGTGGGCCAGTCTAGGATGGTGTTGATATTCTCTTGATTCACCTTTAATCCCTCAACATTGATCATGTGTCCTATATAGAGGATCACTGTCAAACCAAACTCACACTTTTCCTCCTTGGAAAAAAGCGATTGTCCTTCCATAATGGTGAGAATTTCGTCCACATTCTTCAGGTGTTCCTCCTATGTCTTATTATAAATGAGAAGATCGTCAAATAACACCAATAGAAAATTTCCTCAACTGTTTGTTGAAGATATGGTTCATGCATGATTGAAAGGTAGAAGGTTCATTAGTCAACCCAAAGGGAATGACCAAGAAATCGTAGTGTCCATAGTGACACTTGAATGTTGTTTTATGGATATCCTCCTTCTTGACACAAATATGGTGGTATCCTGATCGCAGGTCAACCTTTGAGAAGTACACCACCCCATGCAACTCGTTGATCAACTCATCAATCCGGGGTATTTGGTATATTTTTTTATGGTCTTCTTGTTTAGCGCCCTATAGTATATGCACATCCTCAAAATAACAACTTTCTTCTTCACTAGTACAACTAACGAAGTGAAAGGACTAGAACTAGGCCGAATGTGTCCCATCTCTAGAAGCTCCTTTATGGACTTCTCTATTCATCATTAAATATCTTGGGATGCCTGTAGGGAGTGGGGATGATGGGCTTCGGCCCCTCTTCTAGGTCAATGACATGCTAAAATCCTTTGTCAGGTGGTCTCCCTGATGGTAATGGTTCAAACACTCTCTCATGATTTAGAAGCAATGCTTAGATCCCCATAGGTTAATGTTGGCATTATTGTGATGGATTCTCCATAGTGATTAGGAACTCTACTGTACAAGCCACATCCATGTGTCTAAAAAGGTGCCTCCATAGGATTCTCTATCAGGAACTGTGGTAATAAAGGCCTAGGGATATTTAGTCTCCTTCTCTGGGTCGGGATATGTTTATTACTTCCTTTTGTATAACCTCCACTTCCTCTATTGATTCCCTCTAACTGATTCCCATTTGAGCCTCCAGGGTTTTGGTTTTCTTGAGTGTTGGTAAGGAAGTGTCACAAGAATCATGTCAATTGTCACTACTCAACGACCATATGTTGCTTCTCACTAACCATGGATTCTAATATCCACGAGACTTTGTCTTCACCATGGCCCCCCATGCCTCCTTTTGGCTCTGACTCTATGTGATTTACTTTTGTTTCTTTTTCCGATGACTCTTGAGAGGTCTATCCCCCACACCCTTTTCTTCTAAGCATCATAGGCTGGCAGAATCACCAGCTTTGATACCACTATAATGTCCCCAACCAGGGTATATGTTTTCTAACCAAGTTATTATTCTTCTTTGAGTGATTTAATCAAACAATTTGCAGATATTTTTAAACTAAGCATGTCCCATACAACCATTTCACATAAAATGGAGAATTTAACCATGACATATTTATTATGGATGGACAAGTCAAAACCACACATAACAAGAACTCTACTGGCTGTAAAAAAAAATTCTAAACCCTCCTACAAACAATCTATTGGTTGCATTGCAATTGTAGAAACTAAAAAAGACACAATAAGAACCAGATGATGATGATGCCAAATTTCCTCGACCAGTGAGGGTTCCTTCTCTTCCTATATGGTCTCAGACTCCTCCTTCTAACCCCGATCATTGATGCTTGACGTCATTCCTGTAGTCTTTTGATGATGAGGCCTCGTGGTATGATGGTGAGATGTCTAGCGGGGCCTCATGTGACAACCCATGCCCAACCCACAGGGATGCCTCCTGTCATGGATGCGCGAAACCCTCTAAATGTCGGTGGATCTGATAAAGGGTTTCCTCCTGAATACTACCACAAAATCCCTATGTGAACTGCTAAGTCTCCAAGCTCTCTCCAGAATATAACCAAACACCAAAATGAACTCAAATGAGGACTCCAGATGAATTCCCCTTTTGTCTAGCTAGGGTGGATATTGTACCACCGAAACTAAACCTGCAATAGAAGGGTTTTGCCCAAAACCCCAACGAAAATGTTGGATACAAAGAGCACTCAATAATATATCAAATCATAATGCCAAGGGGAAGGGTTTCTCCTCTATTTATCCTTCTTTTGGACCTTCTATATCTTTCCTCCATTTTGACCAAATCAAATCTTCACTTTAATTTTCCCTCCAATTCCATTAAATATAATTGGTTATTTTATTTAATGTCACTTTTAGGGTTTGAAAATCTTTTTACCTAGTGACACCTCCTTGACTCCCCTTTTTCCTTATTGACTATATCCGATGGGAGTCGTATAGACTGTTTAGTCACCCCCACCTCATGATCCATTGGGAGGGGACATTACACAATCAAGAGCACTTTAAGTCTTACTCCAGAACCAAAATGCTATTTCAAACTAGACAATATATTCCCGCATTGTCATCACTCAAGTTAAAGTGGGGCCATATATTTTCAAGTAAGGTTTAGCCTTAATCCTATAAATAAGACTAGATACTACCCCATTAACCTTTTCCCCCAAAATTTTTTTGGACACACTAACTACACTGAGAGGGGGGGGTGAACATTGTAGGGATCTTTTTCCTAAAACTTCCCTTTTACACAAAACTCATTAGTTAGCAATCACCATTAACTCATTACACATTGTTTTCATTTATAACCAATTAAATGTGAACCCATATCAACAACATATGTCAACAATATATCATCAAAAAATCATCACCACAAGGAACAAAAAGAACACAAGATGTATGTACAATTTTATTTGTATTACGGACTACAATCCTTGGGGTTTTTCAGCAACAACTGAATAGAGTACAACTCTACAATATAACCAGCTCTATAATGCAATACTCAGCTTACACCCTAAGAACCAACTGAGATGAGGCAACAATCCTCAACATATATCAATATGCAACATTTGCGTGACCTATCAGTAGTGCAACATGCGTATGTACCCGCCCTACCAATAGTACAACCCACATATGTACATGGCCAATATATACTACAGCCTACGCATACTTCTGAGAAATTAGGGTTTTTCTTTTCATCACACACTCAGCTCCTCTGCAACCTGCAATCACATTCTCTTCTGTCTTTCGCTGTCCAATCTGACCCACAACCAGTCACAACACATCCAAGCTCTCCAATATCCTACTCATTCTTCTCAACCATATAATATGAATGCTACTCAAACATGTGTAAACAACTAGTATACTATAGCCATCATATCAATACTGAATCATAAAAGTGTTTCTCACTCCATCAACCAACTCAAACCAAATCATAACAACCATACCAAGAACGCCTTAAGAAATCACCAAACAATAAGCAAGATTATCCATCAAAACAACCATGTAACCATACCTTTTGAACCAATGGATAGATCTGATGTATCTGAGCACTGTAGACCTTCCTAGGAGCTTGATTTCAGAATTTGGAACCTGTGCATCTTCATATTCTCAAGTTTTCATGGCTTTACCAACATGTATGCACCCTAATACACATCCTAATACATACACATCCTAATACACTGACAACCCGCATATAACTCAGTATGTACGCACCTTAATACATTGTCAGTCCACATACGCCTCAGAAACTAGGGTTTCTAAACTTCTGAAACTTTCACCATCAATATATCAGACTTACGAAAAATTTAATACGTCCATGGGATCCTCCATACTCTCTCTCTCTCTCTCTATCTCAGAATAGATCTTCAATACATGCTCAGTAAATACACAAGAGCTACACACAAGATCCACCAAAGATCTACCAAAGATACACATAAGAGATGCTCTCAAATTTTACTTTACACAAGAGACCCTTGCCTCTTATTTATACTCTTCATCTTCTAGGTCACTTAACCCATTTCTAAGTCACTTAACCTATTTTCCTCATTTTAGGGTTAACCACTTTCCATAATTAGAAATTTCTCCATTACTTTATTATTTAAATATTCATCCTTGACTTTGTCACCT
The DNA here is from genome assembly GCA_000966675.3 of Picea glauca. Taxonomy (NCBI): domain Eukaryota; kingdom Viridiplantae; phylum Streptophyta; class Pinopsida; order Pinales; family Pinaceae; genus Picea; species Picea glauca. Next base: position 93,336 of record JZKD02S1600883.1, read on the forward strand.
CACTTTATCATTTAAATAATATTCTTTGATTTTATCACTTCACTTTATTATTTAAATAATCCTTCTTGACTTTGTCACTTTACTTTATCATTTAAATAATGATTTCTTCTTTTCAAGAACTTTGACTTCTTTGACCTTTTGGGGCTACAAGCCTTCATATGAGGGTCCTTCAACTTCGTAAGGCCATAACTTTCAAACCATGAGGAGTTATGTGACATTCCACATACCACCGGAAATGGCATGACAAACACTATCCATCTAGGATAATTTCACCAACAACTTCACTAAAATTCATCTCATTATTCCACATATAAGAATGGATTCTCCAACCATACTTCTAGGATAACTCAACCATAAAGCTTCTTCCCATGAGGGCTTTCACCATAAGGGGACCACTTTGGAGTTCATCCATTTGTGAACCTTATCAACCATGATAAGACAATAATGATTCATCTAACTATGCATCATATATAAAAGAAACCACATCTATCCATCTCCATCTTTGCATCATGTATCAATGACAACTCATTGATCCATATTCATCTATGCATGGCATCATATGCATCATATACTGGACATCTATCCATTATCATCAAGGAAAATACATATTTCATTTGACATTAATCAATCCTTTGGCATCAATCAATCACATGACATCAATCAATCAAACCATTGGCATCAATGACAACATGATCCAACAATCTCCCCCTTTGGCATTGATGGCAATACCAACATTGATGTCAACACCAATCATTGATGTCAACCTGTAGACAAGGTATGCTCTATATCAATAGTCATCAAACATATCAATGTGACTATCTCTCCTCATCAATAAACATCAATCACATCAATGTGATTATCTCTCCCCCTTTGACATCAATGGAAAAGGGTCCTTCCTCCCTTGGGGTTGCTCCCCCTTCTTGAACTATCCTTGGGGCTACTCCCCATGTCTGAATGCCTTTGATATTCCTCTAAAGAATCTCTCCCCTTTTCAGCAAGGGATATCACTATGATGTAATGCTGAAGATACATTGTTCATACTCCCCCTATGACCATTGCTCCCCCTGTAACTATGCCTATGTTCTCTTTCTTCAAGTATAGGGCTCTTTTCTCCTCCTAGAACCATGGGAAGAAGAATGAATCTCCCTATGGGTATGTCTTCCCCTATCTTCTCTGCAATATGAACAATATGCTACCACATGACAATCCTTGGACCTGTTTATGCATCAAACTCATTCCATACCAAATATCATGAATCAAAAGATATGTCAACAATGAAATATAGAATCATGAGTAAAATATCAACCAAGTACATCCTGTACCAAAATGTGTGTTCATCATGCACAACATCCATGTACATCAACATAATACAATGTGCCAAATAATATCATCCATGGAATGTATCAACCATATGCCTCTATCAACATGCCAACATGTGCATCTACCAATATGCCAACCATGTGCATCCACCAATATGACAACCATGTGCATCTACCAACATGCCAAACAATTCCAAACAATTGTCATATCACTCATGATATGTCTCTACCATGAACCAAGTGCCACAATCATCAAATGTCTCATGTACCAAAATATATGCTAATCAAGTAATACCAATGGTGTACTTTTAGCCAAGTATTCATCATCCAAACATCAACATATATCACTACTTATACCAAGAAAGTATGCCAACCATGCACCAATACCACAACATGATCAAATCACCAACTACATGTCCCAATATGTAGCCCATCCTTATGACGAATGCATGCACCAAGATATCCAATAAGTAAGCTTCCAATAATACATCACAATATATATCAATGAAACTCAAATATGTACCAGCCATGTATCCCAACATTTCAGCCTCAATCATCCATTCACTACAACAAATAATAAGCATCCAACAATACATGTACTAGTATTATGCTTCAATAGATCAATGACATCTCTATCTAGCATCATCATGATATATCACATAACCAAGGTGCCATAACTTCACTGTTATAACCATCATTGTTCTTTAACAGAAAAATGCCTCAATCCATACTCATGGGTTAGTCCTATGCATCCAATATGGCCTTTCATTATTTTTTATCATCAATTTACATAATCCAATATAGAATCATGAAAACCGGCAACAAACCTACAACAAACCATGTCAGACCCTACAACACAGAGTTATACCATCACATCAAGATGCAACCTATGTGCATTGCCTTTTTCCCAAGGCTTTACCCCATATACGCGGCCTGCTACACAACAAATTGCGTGTATACACGACCTATTCAAGGTTAGCCTGCATGTGTACATGACTGATACCACTGTAATCCACGTATACCTAAGTATATGACACACTTGAGCTCCCTTTTAGGCTTTCATTCTGTTCTGGTTGCTCAGTCTTCTTCACCCACTTCTGTAGGTGTCCCTGTTTCTCTAAACTTGATATCTGAGTTTCCATTTTTTCAAATATGTCTCCCTTTCTTACTTCATTCCTTCTTCTATCCATGCTATGTAAAGTCCTCATAATGTACTTTCTTCTTGTGTTCCAACAATCATGGTATTTGTGGCCAAATCCACTACAATTGTAACATCTTATGGAATTATAGTGAACAACAATATGTCCTACTTGATCGCATCTCCAACACCTTATGGTGTTATAAAATATTTCATTATATCTCCTTTCATAAGATCTACATTCAAAATCTTTGTGACAATATTCATTACATGAATAACAATGCCCATGAAAAATACTTTCATACCTTTTCTTTGGTGTTCCAAATATAGCTTCTTGATGTCTTCCTTGCTTTGTTCTTTTGAAATTTTCTTTGCCTTGTGTAGATGGTTGTTTTGCAACATTGTCTTCATCCTTTGATGGAATTACCTCATGATTCTTTGAGGTGCTTGCTTCAGCATGTGTAGCTTCTCCTTTGTATCCAAGACCTGTTTTATCATATGGTGATCTTTGACTTTCCAAGATCTCATTCAATATTTGTGAGCTATTCAAGAATTTGTTTGAATTTTCTACCTTCTTTCTAAGGTCAACAACTTCAACTTCTAACTTATGACATGGATCTTCCTTTTCATTTATTTTATCCTTCAATAGTTCCTCTACCCTTTTGGCTTCTTCAATTTGGGTCTTGAGATGATCAATAGTTTCAAAACATTTGCTAATCTCATCATCTACCTTCTTATCTTCTTTTTCATTCCTCAGTATTGTTATCCCTTCTTCCTTTTCTTCTAATTGAGTATTATTACTCTCTTCTTGTTCTTTGAGCATTCCCTTTAACTTCAAGATGTGCCTTTGACTCTTCTTAAGAAAATTCTTAGTGTTATCCGAAAGATAGCTATAGTCTATATAATAATGATCATTGCTATATTCATATAAACCCTCTTCAACTTTCTTTTGAAGTTCTAATAGTTCTTTTTCTATTCTTTCCATGGGATAACTACCATCAAACTCTACACAAACTATCTCTAGATTTTCTTCTTCACTTGTAGAGAAAAATTCAACACCATCATCTTTTGAAATATTGCAATCAAGGGTTTTTGATGATTCTTTACCTTCATTTGAAATGTCTTCAACACCTTCCTTTTTGTCAACATCATCACATGATTCTTTGTCTTCATTTGAAATGTCTTCAAGCTTACATTTATAAATAATGCAATCAAGAATTTTTGGAGATTCTTTACATCAACAAATCATCACCAAAAGGAACATAAAGAACACAAGATGTATGTACAATTTTATTTTTATTACGAACTACAATCCTTGGGGTTTTTAAGCAACAAATGAATAGAGTAGAACTCTACAAGAGCACCGGATCTATAATGCAAGACTCAGCTTACACCCTAAGCACCAACTAAGATGAGGCAAAAATCCTCAACATATATCAATCTGCAGCAGGTACGCGACCTGTCGGTAGTGAAACATGCGTATGTACGTGCCCTACTAGTAGTACAACTCACGTATGTACGCGGCCAATATATACTACAACTTGCATATACTTCTGAGAAATTAGGGTTTTGATTTTCATCACACACTCAGCTCCTCTACACCCTGCAATCACATTCTCTTTTGTATTTCACTCTCCAATCTGACCCATAGCCAATCACAACACATCCAAGCTCTCTAATAGCCTACTCATGTTTCTCAACCATATAATATGAATGCTACTCAAACATGTGTAAACAACTAGTATACTATAGCCATCATATCAGTATTGAATCATAAGAGTGTTGCTCACTCCATCAACCAACTCAAACCACATCATAACAACCATACCAAGAATTCCTTTATCATTCACCAATCAATAAGCAAGAGTATCCATCAAAACAACCATGTAACCATACCTTTTGAACCAATGGATAGATCTGAGCATTATAGACCTTCATGGGAGCTTGATCTTATAATCTAGAACCTCTACATCTTCATCTTCTCAAGTTTCCATGGCTTTACCAACATGTACACACCCTAATACACTGCTAGCCCATGTATGTATGCACCCTAATACACTGACATCCTGCGTATAACTCAGTATGTATGCACCCTAATACACTGTCAGCTCACGTACAACTCAGAAACTAGGGTTTCGGAACTTCCAAAACTTTCACCGTCAAGATATCAGACTTATGGAAACTTTGATGCGTCCATGAGATCCTCCATACTCTCTCTCTCTCAGAATAGATCTTCAATACATTCTCAAGAAATACATAAGAGCTACACACAAGATCCACCAAAGATCTACCAAAGATACACACAAGAGATGCTCTCAAAATGTACTTTACACAAGAGACCCTTGCCTCTTATTTATACTCTTCATCTTCTAGGTCACTTAACCTATTTTCCTCATTTTAGGGTTAACCACTTTCCATAATTAGAAAGTTCTCCATTACTTTATTATTTAAATATTCCTCCTTGACTTTGCCACCTCACTTTATCATTTAAATAATCTTCTTTGATTTTGTCACTTCACTTTATTATTTAAATAATCCTTCTTGACTTTGTCACTTTACTTTATCATTTAAATAATTATTTCTTCTTTTCAATCACTTTGACTTCTTTGACCTTTTGGGGCTACAAACCTTCATATGAGGGTCCTCCAACTTCGCAAGGCCATAAATTTCAAACCATGAGGAGTTATGTGACATTCCACATACCAACAGAAATGGCATGACAAGCATTGTCCATCTAGGATAGTTTCACCAACAACTTCACTAAACTTCATCTCATTATTCCACATATAAGAATGGGTTATCCAACCATACTTCTAGGATAACTCAACCATAAAGCTTCTTCCCGTGAGGGATTTCACCATAAGGGGACCACTTTGGAGTTCATCCATTTGTGCACCTTATCAACCATGATAAGACAATAATGATTCATCTAACTATGCATCATATATCAAAGAAACCACATCAATCCATCTTCATCTTTGCATCATGTATCAATGACAACTCATTGATCCATCTTCATCTATTCATGACATCATATGCATCATATACTTGACATCTATCTGTTCTCATCAAGGACAATACATATTTCATTTAACATCAATCAATACTTTGGCATCAATCAATCACTTGACATCAATCAATCAAACCATTGGCATCAATAACAACATGATCCAACAAAATTAACCTTTTTAACACTTTTACATAAATATATATATATGCATCATTTTTCACTATCCTTATATCTTCCATTCATATTTTACTCACCACTTATTCTTTAATAAACATTTTTTTCTTTTTTTCTTTTTCTTTCATTTTTAATGTTATTCCAAATCTACTAGTTGAAGTTGAATATGGCTTACATTTCCCTTCTTCTTTTAAAAATAAATTCTTATACTTTGTCCATTTTGTATATATTCCTATTCTTTTCTTTATTCTTTCATAATATTCCAAATCTACTTATTGTTAAATATGACTATATGATCCAATTATTAATTTATATATATATTATTTTTCTTAAACTAGGAATTATATATATCACATTCTTTAATAAATATATTCTTACTTTTTTCTTTGTCCCACATATATATATTTCTTTCATGTCCTTCTCATTCTACTTATTAAATATGATTTATAATTCATTTGTTCTTTTATAAATATATTTTTATTCTTTTCTCCCAATTCTC
>JZKD02S1600883.1:99617-130033 GCA_000966675.3 Picea glauca
AATAAATTTTATTTCACCCAAAGAGAAACGAAATTTACATTCTGTAGAATACACGTGACTATGTATTTTGCCAAAAAAAACTGAAAGGGAGAAAAATTTGCTTAGCCCTGTGAAAGGTACAAAAACAACATCATCAAAAACTTTTACATAAACAACCACCCTCCCATGAGTTTCGAGAAACTTTTAAATTTCTAGAAAAGTAAAGCAACAACAAAAAACTCAGCCTGGATCAAATCTCCACTGAAATTTTTACATGACTTAACAGTCCAAAATAGGAAGTCAACAGAAGACTAGTTCGATAAATACCAAGAACTAATAAAAAAGGTAGAAAATCCCATCTCAGAAGGCTGAGACGACACCAAGTGCACAACATATAGCTAAAAGGAGATGCACGTGGGTCCTTAAGGATCAATAAAATGGCTGTGATAGAACTCATGATGAGTTCCTTCCTTGATTTACGAGATCAACCATTTCCCCAAAATCCAATTGTAAGCATGCTTTAGAGACAAAATATGCCTTTGAGTTATGCTCCCTATAGACATGCCACACAAAGAAAGAATCAAACGAGTCCATAATTCTAAAAAATTCATCAATTAAGGAAAACAACATATTGTTGTGACATTTTTGTGTTTTCCTTTTCCAATTTATAACTCTCATTAAGTCTCCAAAAATCTGGAGGGATTTTACTTCTCCCCCCCATAAAAAGTAACAAAATTTTTAGTGACATCAACTCAACATAATTGTTTGTGCCGGCACCCAATTCCATTTTAAGTTTAAATAGGTGATTGTCCGATAAATGGAGCACTACTCTTCCTCTGCATTGTTGGTTTTTGTTTTGTGAGGTACCATCAAAGTAGACCCATGGTATTGAATAGTCCACTTCTCTTTCTATATGATTCAAACTGTTCTTATCCCTTTTTCCCAAGGAAAATGAGCTAAAATTCTAAGGCCCCCCGTCGCTATAATTTTCAGGACAGAAGGATTATCTTGGAATATGGATGAATTCCTAGCTAACGAGACTCCCCAATTGATGATCAAAGGTAGAGCCTTTATGCTTCGATTTGTGGTCTTTTAGATCCAATCTCGCCAGGCCTCTTCAATTGTTCTTCCTTTCTAGGTGAAATCTTGACCAAATGCTTTAGATAAATATTTCCAAATTTGTTTAACAAAGGGGGAAATAATGAATATATGTGACATCGTTTCCTCATCAAATTTACATAAATAACACCATCCTAGACCCTCCAAGTTTCTTTGTTTCATCGTGTCCCATGTGGGTACTTTATTGGTGATCAAGAACCACATATGGGATTTTAAGGGACATTTTGAATTCCACATATCCCTCCACCACCATGAAGGCTCCCTTTGTTGGATATCTATGTTGAGTTGAGTGTGTCCTAATTTTAGAGTATAAAGGTTGTGTGGAGCATGTTAGCATAAAATTTCATCTTCCCTTTTCGTTATCCAAATATGAGCTTCTTTGAGTGTTCTTATGTAATTAGACCATTGATTAGAGAAAACCTCCCCCATCCCTAGCTGCCCTGAATCTTTCCATTCTTGGTTCATATGGTAGTATTCCCAAGATCAACTATCTGATTGATAAAATAAAAATCTTGTGTGTGCAGCTAGTGGATTAGAACAATGGGAAGAAGATGACTGACCCCACTTCCTAGCCATGGGTCTATTCCAATTTGTATCTTTGTATCGTCCCCTATTATCCATGCTAGGCATTCCCCAACAATAGGAGAATATTTAATGCTTTCCTTCCAAATTATTGAGTAGTTAGTTCTCTCTTTTGTCGAGTTTCTAATCCCTTCCTCCATCGAAGATAAGTGAATATATTTGCTAGTAACAACCTTCGTCCACAAATTTTTTGATGAAATCAATCTCCAACTAGATTTGGCCGCCAAGGCTTTTGAGAAAAGGAAGATTTTTTTTCATTCCCATCCTCCAATCATTTTTAGAATAGCCAAATATTACCATTTGACCAAGGGCATAACAAATTGTTCTCGAGAGCTAGCCCATAAAAATTTAAAGCATAGCCTCCTTACTTTCTCCAGAATACCTTTAGGGATCAAATCCAAAGACATCAAATAGACAAGGATTGCTTCTAAAAATGATTTGACCATGTTCGAAATAACCATATGAAGCTCCATAATTTAACCTCTTTTCCAATTTTTTTAGCATCCAATAGCAATCTTCTTTCCTGTAGTAGTTTGGCTTCAGCTGAAATATCATATATTTTTATCCCTACATCGAAGTCCCTTTGTTCATAGGGAAAGGAGTCTTGATAGAACAATAACTCTACTTCCTCCATGTTGTGGATTGAGAGAGTGGATTTTCTCTCAATTATTTTCATACCCATCGCCCAGACAAAGAGATCCAGAATGGTAGTCAATTTTTCCACATCGCCCAAAGCCCGTTACAGAAAATCAAAATATTGTCCAAAAAAAGGATATTTTTTAACTTTAAATTAGGGGAGATATAAATACCTTGGAATCCCCCCCATAGTTTTTCATCCTCAATTGCTCTGCTAAGTACTTCTGCGACCAGGAGGAAATAGAGGGTTGACAAGGGGAAGCTCTGTCAAAGACCTCACTCTGCATGAAAAAAAGAGGATGATGCCCCATTCATAAACATCACAAAAGAAACTGTCGTTATAAAACTCATCACCCAATTAATGAAAGGAACTTCAAATCCTAAGTGGGTTAGGATAAGGATGATATATAACCATTTTAATCTATTGCAGGCCTTTGATGAGTCAATATTTAGCATTTCTCCTTTGAATTTCCTATTTTTTATACTATGCAAGGCTTGTTGTGCCACCTCAATAGCTTCATGTATATGTCTTCCTTCTAAAAAAACAAATTTTTCTCGAGAGACTATGTCTGAGAGAATATAATTTTTTCTTCTGGAAATTACTTTTGACACCACCTTATATATACAATTGTAGAGAGAGTTTGGTATGAAATCCTATAAATATTGGGGATCATCAGTCTTAGGGATAAGGGCTATGAAAGTGGCATTGAGTGGTGCATGCATGTGTCCTTCTATGCATGATTCCTCCACTAATTTCAATATCTCTAGTCCAATAAGCTCATATAGGCCTAAGAAGAACTTGATAGTCCATCCATTCAGGACAAGGATTTTGTCCTTCTAAAAATAGTGAAGGACCTATTTAAGAACTTCTTCAGAAACCTTAGCCATAAGGGCTCTGTTTTCTTCTTCATTTATAAATCTCGGGAATAAAAGGGTTGTCTGATAATGTCTACAATGGAGACTCTCTCATCCTCCTTGAAAATGTTATGAAAATGACTCTTTCCAAGATCATCCAGTCCATCAAAGAAGGAGATACCTCTTCCTGAGTGATCGTTTAGATTCCATATAGTATTCGAGAGCTTCTTTCCCTTTGCATATGCCTGGAAGAATTTTTGGTTTTCATCCTTACACTGCAACCAAAGGGTGCAACTTTTTAGATGCTAAGTTGCTTATCTATCATCCAGTAATTGTCTTCTTTTCTTTTTCAAGATAAACAAATATTCTTTTGATTATATATCAATTAGGTCCTGTTCATCCCTCTTCCTCTTGATACTATCCCATTCCATGGTTTCCTTTTTTACTCTCTTTAAATTTTCTACAGACTACATTGCAGACGATAATCCTGATCTGTGATCATAGAGGATCCAATGTTCTTTGAAGATAGAGTGAAAAAATTCCTCCTTTAGAAAATCTAAGGTGAACTTGAAAGGGATGGCCGATTTTTTATCCCTCCTGCAATTGTCAAGAAGATTAGAGAATGATTAGAATTACCTCCACTTCCCACTCACTATATTATATGAAGAGGGGCCTCTAATAATTTATTTGATACTAGAAACCATCCGATTATTTTTTCTATTCGGTCCTCCCCGACTCTCTTATTTCTCCAAGTAAGGAGGATTTTTACTGGGGCAACATGAATCATACCCTTTTCTCCCAGTATGTTTTAAAAGAAATATGAAAAATAATTGGGTCTCTCCTTGGAGACCCAGATTTCAACAACTCCCATAGAGAAGTTTAGATCATAACCCAAAATGAGACCATCAATGTTAATAAAAGACTTATTGAGAAGAGTGTTGATGGGGCCTAAATCCCCTGACTCAACAATAGGAACCAAACCCGCCACCGAGGCCCAATTAGACTCCGCAGTGTTTGGAGTGGAATGGTTCTCCAGATCTTACGATCTGGCCAAATTATCGATGAGATTTTGTGTTTTCAGGTGAAGGATCTTCCTTCACTTGGGATAGTTCTTCTCTACATTCTCTCTTAGATGGGGGCTGGTACAAGATATGTAAGCCAGTATAAACCAACTTGACAAAGACAGGACAAAATTTTTAACTATTGGGAAGGGGTCGAGCTTGGGATAACCCACTGCTCGAGCATGCAGACAACGATCTTATGCCAGAGGGCCTAGTACTAATACTCTAACCGAACGAGCATCCGACTACTGTCTGAGAAAACTACTTAACATAAAGAAAATGTATATGTAATCAAGATCATGGAAAGCAAAATAATTCATCGACCAAGAAGCTCATCACATAGGTAAGGTAAACTACTTAGCATAAAGAAAAAGAAACACATATGTAATCAAGATCACGGTAAGAAAAATAATTCATCTACCAGGACATTCATCACATAGAAGCACAACGATTTACTTTCATCATTTAAAGCAAAGAACATCAAAACATTGCACCATATAACTTGACAATAGAATCAATTTCTCTTACTCATTCACTACAACATTCATGGAACAGGAAAGGAAGTAATTCTTCTCCAACTCCAATCACATACATTTGATGAAAAATAGCTCGTCTTTGGTCCAGAAGGGCTTCTTAATTCATAATAGTCTCAAAATAATTATCAACAACCAAAATAAAACGCGTCCTTACAACAACCATCGACCTTTTGACCATCAATCGATGTCCCTATTTATAATATAAAGTCTTAACAGTAATTAACGGTAAAATACAATTTGGGCTAGTAAAAAATCGCCACATGGCGTTATCATCTAACAGTCTTTCAACAGTCCACCCGAGTTGTTTCTTGAAAAGGGTGGGCTCTTTCATAATCAAACCATCTGATAAAGAGTTCTTCACAGGTGTTGGCCCATGGAAATCTATGTTGTTCCATTGGAGCCGCATATATTCCTTTTATGTCTGCTACGTGCACTCAATACTTTGTGAGGTTGAAGTTCAATTTCTGAAGCATGGTTCTAGATTTGATTGGATGTCCTACGAACTATTGTACTTGCCCTAGCTTTGCATCAGTGACCCTTGCACATTATTCATCCCATAACACATCTTGTTCGACACACAACTTGATTATTTCGTTTAGGTTGATAAACATATCGAGGGTACCATACTCGAGGAGTTCGATGTCTTTCATTATTATTTTTATTTTATCCCAGTGCTTCTAACACCTGGCCCATTGTTCTTGGATTTCTTCATGTGGGATTCGAGACATTTTGGCCCAGTATTCGGTTGATCGCTTCATGCGATTGAGACTGCTTTTACTTACTAGCCGAATGCCGTGGTCTTCTTTTTCTCGGCCTTTTTGGACTGCCTCAATAAACTCGAGCCTCTCCACCACCTGCTGCTCGTTCTCATACCATTGCTCCATTTCCTTACATGTCGCGAGTGCCATGAGAGTGTCTTCTTGGAATTCGTCTATATTCGAGATTAACAGGTGTCTTTCCTTCTTGAAGTCATCGTAAACTTTACCTAACTCATCTTTTAAATACACAATTGTCTGTGTAACACCCTTATAGTAATCAACAAGATTCTGCAAGTGTTCGAGATCCTTTTGGGTGGAGGCAAGTTCATTTTCATCTCTCCTGGCTCTGTCCTGGGTGGCTTCTGAGAGGGATTTTTCCACACCAATTAGCTCATATGTATGAGCGTCTGCTGTATCGATTAACTTCTCCTCAGTGACAACTATGATGGACTGATCCAGGGTGATTCTTCTCTTCTTTGCAGTCCTCTGTATGATAGCCTTTCTCTTTTGATCATATGAGATCGCATAGATGTCTGCGACCTTATCTACCGGGTCTAGTATCTACTGATTGCTCCATGTGAGATTGTTTCCCAAGATTCCCATAGTGTATATTTGTTCGAGAGTGGGCTCTCGAACTTCTTTGTTCTAACTTGTAGATCCAACTTCTACTTGTTTCTCACTAGGGATCTGGGTATTGGGCAGGATAGAGGTGTCAGGCATAGACTTTTCACTTACTTGCTCATCGATCGTGGAACTACCGATTTCCTTCTATGGAGGTTCGTCACTCGAGCCTACATCTATTTCTGGTTCATCAGACTTTCCTGTATTGAGATTACCTTCAACATCAACTTCCTTATATGGGACTCCCTGGTCCTAAGCCCCAGGTCCAACAGAAGAGACATTTTCGAGACTTGGGGAAGGGGTCTTTTCGGGACCTTCTTCTTCTTGGACACGCACTGGGGTACCACGAGAGGGCTTCGTGCTCTCGTCATCGCTGTATATGTGTATAAGAATGCTAGAGGGGTTGGGTGCTTGTGTTTCTATCGACACTCGACCCATATCTAGTTGAGTTGTTCCTTCTCCTGGGGGATCAATTGGTGATATCATAGATTCAGGATTACCTGACCCATTGGTGCCATCGACAACTGTGAGACCATGATCCCTTGGTTCTGTTGGGACGCTTCAGATGGTAGTTGAAATCCCAGGACTTATGGCAAGATGTTAGTTAACCTGCATCCATTTCATTAGTAACTGAGCTTGCTAGTATAAAAGTGTGCCACTCTTTTGAGCCATTTGATCTTCAGGGTAAACTCTGATTTGTACTAGGGATCCCTGGTGAGATTCTACGATCTCAATGTCTTCTTGGGGATCATTTGTTTCTTCCTCCAATTCATATACCACTGTTGCTCCAGGACGTCAACCAACTCGTTGAACTTCTTTCTCCAAAAACGTGGCCTGCTCTTCATAGCTCATAGCTCTAAACTTGGTTCCTCTAGGATCAGCCTTCCTGGTTGTCACCAGATCCCAGTCTTGAGCTTTCTCGGTGAAAATTTCATCCTTAAACCGATCATGGGAATATGGCCAATAGGATGATACCTGTGACGCGTGCTGTATGACCAATCCCCTGGGATTGTGTTTGCGAAATCAGCCAGTTTGGAACCGAAATTCCAATTGACCTAGCCCAAGTTGTTTAGCATGCGTGGTGTCTTTGACCATGCAAAAGCCGATATGAAATCCATACGGTATGAAAGCTCGCTTCTTGTCTTTTACTAAAGTTGCATTGTATCCTTGTATGATGATTTGATAGAATATTTCTCCTAACACTAGCCGGTCGGGAACATAAATGGGCAATAAATGTGGTGCCCCTATGGTGCCAAAAATCCTGATGTAGGTTTCTCGTTCATCCAAATACCAATGACCAATTTTAACTATGACCTTCTTTGCTTCGCCTAATAATCTAGGGCATTCTTTTTGAAAGAGAGAGAAGTAAATGGGCACAATAAACTGATCACAGATAACAATATAGGATTTATTGTACTTGTTTTCCCACAATATGCTATAGTATACATGGACTGCGAGCTCCGAAGGGTGCCAATTCAAGTTCATCCCGGCAAAAGCGTTCCTAGCACAGATGATGTCCAGTAGATACGAAGCCATGTAGAAGGTGAGGGTATCTCCCTCCTTTGGCGCCTAGTCCTGTTTTATGTAGGTGCTCAACTATTTAGAGATGATAGCACCCCAATTGAAAACGGTGCCTAAAATGTCGACTGTAAAATCCCAAGGCATCCAAGCTTCCAAAAACCAGGAGCAATCTTTCTCCCCATGCAATCTGTAGAGAAGGGCCATGAGATAGGTGTATGGTTCCCTAAGATTGACCGTCGGGTACCAACTAGAATTTCGGTTCATGAATTTATTGTCTTCCCTCCACCAGGATGCCATGGTTTTTCTAGTGTCGTGAGAGGCATAGAAACTCAGCATGAAATCAGTTCTCAACTTTTCTCCAGACTTATTGAGTTTGTAGTATTTTTGAACTTCTGATGGTAGGAAAACCCTGACGCATTCGCCATTGTCATCATTAATCAAACATTTATGTGCATCGGTGTGATCAATGAGCCCCTTTAAGAGATCGACGCAAGGGAAAACTGGAAACCAGCTTTCCACCATGTGCAGATAAGCCCTGCGAATATTTGGGAGGACCTCGTCATCGAGATTCGTTGTATCAGGGTCGCTGTGTAGAGTATATTCGATGGGTTCTTCTTTCTTAATCTTATTGAAGACTTCTTCCCAGCGAGGAAAATTTTTCTTTGCTCCAATGCTTTCCTCTGTGTCTACGAAAGCTGGGGGCTTGACAAAGGGCTCCTTGGTGACCGCCTTGATGACGGACACCGGCTTAGGAGAAAACTCTAATTGTATTGCAACTATTGGGGAGGAGCCTTCTCCTATTTCTGATTCTTGCAGCTTTGGCACACGTGGTGATTTCCTCGTGGATGGCTTCTTTGGAGGCATTGTCCCTACAATCAAAGCCACCCTTAGAACATGTATACAAAGCAGCGTCGGGTGAGAACATATACAAATCAAGCATAAATCCATAAGCGAACCCATACCTGTAATGCTTGCTAAGATAAATGTTTAATACTCACTGGACTTCAGATGCTTCTTCTGGACTGGTGGCTTCATTCTCCTGTTTGTTCCGAATTCCTTGCCATGCAGAGTGGGATCACATAAAATGACTCGAAAGAATATAACTGGGAGATACTACTAGTCATATAAATTAGTTAATACGGGTGATCAATGCAGATTTCAAGATAAACCGCTATCGGATTTTTGCTGCTGAAACTTAAGTGGTTGATGACGGAGGTGTGGATGGAGATGCATTGTATCAGGGAGTTTAACGATTCCATTTTGATTCACGCACGAGCTAGTAAATAATGCGTGATCTACGAATTAACTAAAGATTTGAATGTAGAGTACTTGACACAACTAGGCGTTAAATTCCACGTCACGTCTTACCTTCATAAAGATCGGGGATCGACTACTATTTAGATGGTTTATCCATACTGCTATCTTCTTGATAAAACTCCCGATACTGATGACAATTGGATTGGTGATTAAGGGAACGTTTCAGGCGTCGATAGTCAGTGGTGGAACTCCTCTTTTGTGCGATGCTCATGATTACACTTTTTTGCCGAAACCAAAAGGATCGGCCTTCGATGAAATCTTTTCGGAGGCTGTTCGTAAGAAAGAAACACTACTATCGTCCGATGCCGACGAAGGTCGGTACTCGACTACTTTGACTTCTCAAAATGATTTTCGCCACCTTAATATTTCACCGATGCTGAACTTCTCTAGGGAGTCGAGAAAATTCTGGGTCGTTGATTTATTGAGTAGTCGTTGTGTCTCTTAAGATGGTTCTTTGTTGTATGTTTAAGAGAAACTTAAGACATGAAACATATAATATAAGTGGATTATCAGTATTAGACCAAAGCAAGAACAATCAAAGGTGGAAAACAAGGTGGTACCCAAAAGGAAATGGTCACAAAACTTTTAGGGTGTGTTGAGCACTCAAAAAATGGTGATTCATTGGGCAAACCCAGAATCTCTGTTCCATGCAGTAGATATCTCCGGTGCTCCTTCTAACCGTATTAACCTGAAGTTATATATATATATATATATATATTATTATTTTATATTATTATTGGAAGTAATGTTTTAGGGCTTGGCCGTTTACTGGGAGAGTATCAGGTTCCCCCCTCAGATTTTTCAATCGGTAAGTACCTACCCCAATATTCTCATCCACCTGGAAAGGTCCAAGCCATAGGTTCTGAAACTTGGAATGTTTCCCTTTGGGTTCACTTGCCCTGTCCCACTTCAAGACTAAATCTCCTACTTCAAAGTTCTTTTCCTTAGCTTTATGCTTATCAAACCATCTTTTCACTACCTGTTGATGAACCAAAAAATTTGACTTAGCATTTTCTCTCTCTTATTCTAGCATAAGCAGGGTGTTGATTCTTTGTTGCATGGATGAGGATGGTTATTTGTTAGAATCTTGGGCCAATTGGAGAGGTGAAAAATAAATCCCGCTTGGGAGGATGGCTTCCTATCCATAGACCAGAAAATATGGGGAATTCCCTATAGCTTCTTTGGGTGTGACCCTATCATCCCATAGGGCATTATGTAGTTGGTTATGCCAATTTATATGGTTATCCACAACTGTCTTCTTTAGTATCCTTACCAGATTCTTATTGGTTGATTCAGCCACACCGTTTCCCTATGGGTAATAATTTGTTGAGTACTTGATTATAATTCCTTTGTCTAGAGCGAACTCTGCCAATAGGGTAGAGGAGAAGTAGGCTGCATTATCAAAGACTAGAATAGAAGGAATTTCAAACCTTGTAATTAGCTGTTGTTCTATAAATTGGATGACAATTTTCTCATTTACATGGGTCAGAGGAATGGCTTCTGCCCACTTTGTGAAATAGTCGGTGGCAGTAAGAATATACTTGTGCAATTTCGAAGAGTTGGGCATATTTTCTCCTATGATATCCAACCCCCACTGCTCAAAAGGTCTAGAAATGGTTATAGGCTAAAGTGGGATTGTTGCCCTTCTCTCCTTGCCAACACTTATTTGACAAGTCTTACAATTCCTAGCGTAAGTATGAGCATCTTTGAACAAAGTGGGCCAATAATAGCCGACTCTCAGAACCTTATGAGTGGTGGTTTTTTCTATAAAATCTCCCCTAGTGGAGCCATCATGTAGTTCTTTCAACACTTTATCGACACCTTCACGTTTGAGACACCTCAGTAATACCCCATCATAGTTGATTCGGAAGAGTATTGGATTTATGAGGTGATATTGTGTGGATTTTAATTGAAGGGATCTCCTTTCTCTGGGGTTGAGGTTTTCGGGACAAGTCCCATGATGTAATAGATGAGCCAAACCTTGTACCAGGAGTCTGGTCTTGGGGAAATGTATGTTGTTTCACCACACCACAGTGCTATTTTGTTATCCCACCCCAGATCTTGGTTTGCTTGATGTTGAGCTTCAACTGTGAGCTTGCACAAATATTGTCCTTTTACTAACTTGGGGGGTTTTATATCTAGATCAAATTCCTGGACTATCACCATCCAGTTCCCTCTTCTTTCTCCTATTTCTTGTTGGGTAAACAAGGATCAGACTATAGGGTGTGGCACAATCACCTTGGTGTGATTCTTGAGGATGTACGACCTAAAATGTTTTACTTCTTTATAGACCACATAGGATTGCTTGTCTATGATGGGGTAATTGAGCTCAGCTCCTTGAAGGTTGGTGCTCATAAATGACACCATGGCTTCATTGTTGTCGTCGTGCTTCTCAATCAAAACCGTAGCTAGCGATTGGTCAGAGGTGAAAGTATAAAGGTTAAAGTCTCTATTGAAATCAGGACTTCGCAATATCAGGGCCTAGGATATGGCAACTTTGATATTGTTGAAAGCATATTTTCGTTTGTCATCCCACTTAAACTTAGAATCTTTGTGAATCATTTTTTGTAAGGGTTTGATGATTTTGATGAAGTCGGGGGTGAATTTCCTTACGAAATTAATTTGCCTGAAAAAAGACTGCATAACTTTCTTGTTATGGGGTAGTGGGAGTTGAGCTATGGCTTTAATCCTTTCGAGGTCTATGCGAATTCCCGCTTGAGATATAATATGACATAACAACTTACCTTCTTCAACACCAAAGATAGTCTTCTTAGGATTGAGTGATATACCGTATTTTCAGCATCTTTCAAAAATCTGAGTTAAGTGTTGGATGTGTTCTTCTCTATTCTTCGAATACACTGCTATGCCATCTAAATATACTACCACACACTTACTTATAATTCCCCGAAACACCACGTCCATTTCCCTTTGAAAGGTCCCTCCTGCATTAATCAAGCCAAAAGGCATGCGTTTATAAGTGAAGGTTCCCCATTTGGTCCGGAAGGTAGTTTTTAATTGGTCTTCCTCTAAAACCAACACTTGGTTGTATCTTGAGAAACCATCTATAAGGGAGAAAATTTCCGAGCCCGACATGGTTTGTAGGAGTTGCTCCATCGGCGGGATGGGATAATTGTCCTTTTCTGAAGCTCTATTGAGATTCCAAAATTCTACGCATAATCGGATTTCTCCTGACTTTTTCCTTACTGGAACAAGGTAACAAGGTTCGCTACCCAGGAGAAATATCTAACTTGGAAAATTATCTTCGCATCTAAAAGATTCCTTAACTCTTGATACATGAGGGGTTCCAAGGATGGGTGGTACTTTTGGAGCTTCTATTGAAAATGTTTGATTTTGGGTTTCAACAGGATGGTGTGTTGAATGATGCGGGTATCATACGTTTTCAAATATTTATAAGACCAAGCGAACACATCCTGGTATTGTCTGAATAATTTGAGGTAGGATTTCCTCTCTTCTTTAGATACTGTTTTGCCAAGATTCACATACTTTGGGTTGTCTCGGGTTCCAAGATTTATAGTTTCGTGGAGGGGACATGAGCTACCAGTCTTCGCATTTTTAGGTCCTTTGAATAATTCCTTTAGATCAAACAAATTCTCTAGATTCACTATCCCTTTTGGAATTGTGTGAGCCTTTGGTTTATCTGTGTGTTGACCCTCCCGAGGACTGGTTTCCATTAGTTGTTCTTGGAACTCTTCATTGTCTATAGCGAGGTCTCTGAAGTTGTCTTGATTAGTCAAGAAGCTTATGATCTGTTCATCCCCCTCAAAGACTTTCCAATTAGAAATATTATTAGGTACTGATGTCTTGTAGAGAAGTTCTACAGTGAATCAGGAGGCTTTGTAATCTTCTAAAGGCAAGAGTCTTGAAGTAGAAATGGCTAAGGAGTTAGCAAGGATATTCTTCACTCTGGGGATCGTGGTGATATTGAAAGCTTCAAAGCATTCTACCAGCCTCTGCACCTCCTGCTGGTAGTTCTTAAGATGAGGGGAGTTGCAGTGTATAGTATTTCTCACTTGTCGAATGATGATTTCCGAGTCTCCGAACACCTTTAATTCCTTGACATTAAGATCTATGGATTTCTTTAACCCTTGTACCGGGGCTTCATACTCGACAGTGTTGTTGGTACACTGGAATTCTAGTCTACAAGATAAGAAATGGCGTTTACCTTTTTGATCGATGAGGATACACCCTGCTCCCAAACCCTCTTATGACTTGGATCCATCAAAATAAAGGGTCCAAATTCACGAGCGATGATTTCTATCCCAATCAGTGTTCTGCGCTTCGATCTTTTCTTCCGAAAGACGTAACACTAGGTTTTAACAAAAGAGAGAATCTTCCATTGGCATCGGGAATTCTTCTTGAAAGGTCATTTCAGAGTTTTGAGTAAATGAAACATCGGACATGAGAGGATCAAAATTGCCAAAGTGAGAATCACATAAATATTTCCCTAGTATGGGAAAATCGGTAGAGGCTGGTTCGTTCGGGGTTTCCAGGTCAGTGACCATATGTTTCATGTATCTTTCCCTATCGATTCTGATCATGTTCTTGTATCCCTTCAGTGGTAGCCAAAGGTGTGCCCAGTCTGTGATAAAGTATCCATTTAGTTTTTTGGACCAATCTCGTCTCAATAATATCCCATATGCCTCAGGGATATCCACCACAATGATGTCAATCACCTACATGAAATTAGGATGAGTGGCTATCCTGATCATCACCTATTTGAGTTCCCCCATGACCTTGACCTGGGTCCTGTCTAGTTGTATGAAATGCTTATCACTTTTTAGAGGGACATCACCTAATTTGTTACAAACAACCAAGGGCATGACATTAGAAGAGGCCCCAGAGTCTACTAGAGAATTGTGGAGATTCATGTTGAAGACTTCGAACGTTAAAAGCAAAGGTGGTACAAAAGGCCTATCCTTCTTGCCTTTTGAGTAGGTGTTTATCATTGGATTGCTTTCCAAATGTGTCGGGGGCACATTCTTCTCCTAACCATTTCCGGTGGTCAGGTTTTTTTACTGAACTTAGAGTTTGCAACAGAAGGTCTTTCTGCTGAGGGATTCTACATATGTCCATAACCGATACATTAGCTTTCAGCTTCGTCAAATATTCTACTACATTGTAATATAATTTAGGAGCATCATGAGTATGGATACTTATAGGTTTGTTACCGGGAGTGAAAGGTATTCTCGGGTGATCGAGAGTTAATTTACTTTGTGAGGCATGGGTGACATCAATATCTTTTGGGCCGAGTTGACCCTTACTATGTGTCTGTATCGCTGATATCTCTGTAGGTGGTCCTTGATATTTAAACATATCATCTGAAGATGCGATCATGTCGAGATCCCATATCAGCATGGCTGTGTCTTGTGGTGGGTCGGCCTCTTCCTGATCGACAATATTAAAGGCCAAACTGCTGGATGGTTCGGTCAAAGAGACTCTCCTCTAGAAAATGATTGGCCATTAAATTCATGGTGTGGAACCACTGAGGGCATTCCCTTTATGAGTGGTTCTCTTGGTGGTAAGTACAGAAAGAATCAGACATGACATTCCCTAGATCAATGTTTAGATTGGCTGGGGGAGGTTCTATTTCTTTGAACAACTGGTTTCTTTTAAAGAAAGGCTTATAGGGTCTTTGGCTTTGGTTTCCCTCACCCACATTTATTTTCATATCTATAATATCATTTGATAGTTTCTTGACCAAGCATTGCAGGTCTTCTATATCCCCATTAACTTTGTCGGGAGTTGTTTCAGCTGGCTTCCCCGGTAGTCTAGTCAAGAGGAGTCCTCTCCTAGGAGGGGGGTGGCTTTCTTTTCTCGCTAGAAAGGCCTGGCCTTCTTTACATCCTTTCATATGGAACTCTATTATCTTGGCCTCTTCAAAATTCTCCGTGAGGGTTTTTTTTAGCGGCTCTCTTAACGAACATTGAAATAGAGGCCGAGAGCGCATTGGCATAGACCTCGATTTGCAACTCTTGAGTAGGTTTCGCCGCGGGTTGAATTTTTTTTAGGATAGTCATGAATATTTGATTGAAATATTTGACCCTTTCTTTTGGGGTCATGGTGGCTATGAATAATTAGGCTATAAGGGCTCCCTTGGTAGTTTCTTCGGCAAATTAGTATGGTAAATCCTTTTGGAACTTAGTCCAACTAGTTATGGATCCTACTGGCAAATTAAAATACCATGTGGAAGCCGAGTTCTCAAACGTGTAGGGAAAAAGTCTACATACTACATTTTCATGTTGAATGTTCATAAGCCTGATCGCGAGTATGAATTTCTTGATATGATCTTCAGGAAATCCTGAGGTTTCAGGATCATACTTGGGGAGCAAATTTTTCGGGTGCCGAGGAAATTGTGTACTCATCCCGAGATGACTAGGACATCCCCGGTCAACCAAGGTTGGTTGTCTTGAACTGGAACTTCTCTCTCCTCCTCATGACCATTGTTCCCTTCCATATCTTGAGAGTCAGAGTCAGGCTCTTCCTCTTCTGAAAGGTTGTTAGGTTCAGAGATGTCGCTGACTGGCGTCTCGGGTATGAGGTCAAGAGGTTCTTGGATTTCGGTGATCATGAAATCTATTAAGTCTTCGACGAAATGTATGAAAACTTCGTTGGGAGTGCTAAGTACTAGTCTGCTTTGTTTTTTTCTTTGACGGAGGATGGGGGTGAAGGGAAACATGCTGATTTGTCGGGTGTAGGCTCTGGTAATCCTTCTAAACTGATTCACTTTCTCGTGAGGGAGGGCGTAAGGTATTTCAGGGTGAAGATATCCTTCCTCGAAGTGGGGTGAGTCATCCGCTTCGGGAGTACTCGGTAAAGGTGGGCTATATTTTGGATGACTAGCCATGCATGTGGGTCCTTACGAATCTATAGGTTGTTTGAAATGTTAGGAAACTTGCATATCCAACCATTCATTCTCAGACCCTCCTTCTAGTTCCAATTCTGTTGATGGGGTCTAAATCCCCTGACTCAACAGCAGGAACCAAACCTGCCACCGAGGCCCAATTAGACTCTGCAGCATTTGGAGTGGAATGGTTCTCCAGATATTATGATCTGGCCAAATTATTGATGAGATTTTATGTTTTCGGGTGAAGGCTCTTCCTTCACTTGGGATAGTTCTTCTCTATATTCTCTCTTAGATGGGGGCTGGTATGAGATATTCAAGCCAGTATAAACCAACTTGACAAAGACAGGACAACATTTTTAACTATTAGGAAGGGGTCGATCTTGGGATAACCCAATGCTCGAGCATGCAGACAACAATCTTATGCTAGAGGGCCTAGTACTAATACTCTAACCAAACAAGCATCTGACTACTGTATGAGAAAACTACTTAACATGAAGAAAACGTATATGTAATCAAGATCATGGCAAGAAAATAATTCATCTACCAAGAATCTCATCACATAGCTGAGGTAAACTACTTAGCATAAAGAAAAAGAAATTCATATGTAATCAAGATCACGGTAAGAAAAATAATTCATCTACCAGGACATTCATCACATAGAAGCACAATGATTTACTTTCATCATTTAAAGCAAAGAACATCAAAACATTGCACCAAATAACTTGACAATAGAATTAATTGCACTTACTCATTCACTGCAACATTCATGGAACATGAAAGGAAGTAATTCTTCTCCAACTCCAATCACATACATATGATGAAAAATAGCTCGCCTTTGGTCCAGAAGGGATTCTTAATTCATAACAGTCTCAAAATAATTATCAACAACCAAAAGAAAAAGCATCCTTACAACAACCATCGACCTTTTGACCATCGGTCGATGTCCCTATTTATAATATAAAGTCTTAACAATAATTAACAGTAAAATACAATTTGAGCTAATAAAAAATCGTCGCGTGGCATTATCATCTAACAGTCTTTCAACAGTCCACCCAAGTTGTTTCTTGAAATAGGTGGGCTCTTTCAAAATTAGACCTTCTAATAAAGAGTTCTTCACAGGTGTTGGCCCATTAAAATCTGTGTTGTTCCATTGGAGCTACATATATTCCCCTGATGTATGTTGCGTGCGCCCAATACTTTGCGAGGTTGAAGTTCAATTTCTAAAGCATGGTTTTGGTTTTGATTGGATTTCCTACAAACTGTTGTACTTTCCCTGGCCTTGCATCAATTCCCCTTGCACATTCTTCGGCCCATAACACATCTTGTTCGGCGCATAGCTTGATTATTTCGTTTAGGTTGATAAACATATCAGGGTTACCATACTTGGGGAGTCCGATGTCTTTGATTATTTTATTTATTTTATCCTAGTGCTTCTGACACCTGGCCCATTGTTCTTGGATTTCTTTGTGTGGGATTCGAGACATTTTGTCCCAGTATTCGGCTGATCGCTTCATGTGATTGAGATTACTTTTACTTACTAGCCGAATGTCGTGGTCTTTGTTTTCTCGACCTTTCTAGATTGCCTCAATAAACTTGAGCCTCTCCACCGCCTGCTGTGCCTTCTCATACCATCACTCCATTTCCTTACATGTCGCGGGTGCCATGAGAGTGTCTTCCTAGAATTTGGCTATGTTCAAGATTAACAAGTGTCTTTCCTTCTTGAAATCATCGTAAACTTTACCGAACTCATATTTTAAATACACAGTTGTTTGTGTAGCACCCTTATAGTAATCGAGAAGATTGTGCAAGTGTTCAAGCTCCTTTTGGGCGGCGACAAGTTCTGTTTCATCTCTCCTGGCTCTATCCTGGGTGGCCTTTGAGAGGGATTTTCCCACACCAATCAGCTCAAATGTACAGGCGTCTGCTGTATCGATTAAATTCTCCTCAGTGATGACTATGATGGATTGATCCAGGGTGATTGTTCTGTTCTTTGCAGTCCTCTATATGATAACCTTTCTCTTTTGATCATAGGAGATCACATAGATGTCTGTAACCTCATCTACTGGGTCTGGTATCTGCTGATCTCCCCTTGTGAGATTGTTTCCCAAGCTTCCCATAGTGTATATTTGTTCGAGAGTGGGCTCTCAAACTTCTTCATTCTACCTTGTAGATCCAACTTCTACTTGTTTCTCACTGGGGATTTGGGTATTGGGCAGGATAGAGGTGTTGGGCATAGACTTGTCACTTACTTGCTCATCAATCATGGAACTACAGATTTCCTTCTACGGAGGATTGTCACTCGGACCTACATCTATTTCCGGTTCATCGAACTTTCCTGTATTGATATTACCTTCAGCTTCAGCTTACTTATGTGGGACTCCTTGGTCCTGAACCTCGGACCCAGCACAAGAGACCTTTTTGGGACTTGGGGAAGGAGTCTTTTCAGGACCTTCTTCTTCTTAGATGCACACGGGGGTACCACGAAAGGGCTCTATGCTCTCGTCGTCACTGTATATGTGTATAAGCATGCTCAAGAGGTTGGGCACTTGTGTTTCTATCGAAACCTAGCCCGTCTTTGGTTGAGTTTTTCCTTCTCCTAAGGGATCAATTGGTGATATCATAGATTTAATATTTCCCGACCCATTGGTACCATTGGTGACTGTGAGACCAGGATTGCTTGGTTCTGTCAGGACGCTTCAGACGGTAGTTGAAATCTTGGGACTTATGGCAAGATGCAGGTTATCCTGCATCCCTTTCATTAGCAGCTGAGCTTGTTGGTATAAAAGTGCACCACTCTCTTGAGTTGTTTGATCTTCAGGGAAATCTTTGATTTATACGGGGGATCCCTGGTGAGCTTTAATGATCTCAATGTCTTCTTGGGGATAATTTGTTTCTTCCTTCAATTCATATGCCACTGCTGCTTCAGGGCATCTACCAACTCGTTGAACTGCTTGTTCCAAAAATGTGGACTGCTCTTGATAGCCATAGCTCTAAACCTGGTTTCTCTAGGATCAACCTTCCTGGCTGTCACCATATCCTAGTCTTGAGAATTCTTGATGAAAATCTCATCCTCAAACCGATCGCGGGCATAAGGCCAACAGGATGATACTTGTGATGCATGTTGTATGACCAATCCCCTGGGATCGTGTTTGCGAAATCGGCCAGTTTGGAACCAAAATTCCAATTAACCTAGCCCAAGTTATTTAGCATGCATGGTGACTTTGACCATGTAGAAGCCGATATGAAACCCATACGGTATGAAAGCTCGCTTCTTGTCGTTTACTAAAGTTGCATTGTATCCTTGTATGATGGTTTGATAACATATTTCTCCTAACACTAGCCGATCGGGAACATAAACAGGAAATAAATGTGGTGCCCTTGTGGCACCGAAAATCCTGATGTAGGTTTCTCGTTCATCCAAATACCAGTGACCAATTTTAACTATGACCTTCTTTGCTTCGCCTGATAATCTAGGGCATTCTTTCTTAAAGAGTAAGAAGTAAATGGGCGCAATAAACTGATCACAAATAACAACATAGGATTTCTTGTACCTGTTTTCCCACAAGATGCTGTAGTATACATGGACTGCAAGCTCCGAAGGGTACTAATTCAAGTTCATCCTGGCAAAAGCATTCCTAGCGCAGATGACATATAGTAGATATGAATCCATGTATAAGGCGGGGGTATCTCCCTCCTTTGGTGCCTGGGCCTGTTTTATGTAGGTTCTCAATTGTTTAGAGATGATAGCATCCCAATTGAAACCAGTGCCTGAAATGGCGACTGTAAAAGACAAAGGCATCCAAACTAATGAAAACCGGGAGAAGTCTTTCTCCCCATGCAATCTGCAGAGAACGGCCATGAGATAGGCGTATGGTTCCCTGAGATTGACCATCGGGTACCAACCAGAAGTTCGGTTCATGAATTTCTTGTCTTCCCTCCACCAGGATGCCATGGTTTTTCTAGTGTCGTGAGAGGCATAAAAACTCAGCACGAAATCAGTTCTCAACTTTTCTCCAGACTCATTGAGTTTGTAGTATTTCTGAACTTCTGATGGCAGGAAAACCCCGACGGATTTGCCATTGTCATCATTAATCAAACATTTATGTGCATCAGTGTGATCAATGAGCCACTTTAAGAGCTTGATGCAAGGGAAAATCGGAGACCTCTTGCCACCATGTGCAGATAAGCCCTGCCAATATTTGGGAGGACCTCGTCATCGAGCTTCCTTGTATTAGGGTCGTTGTGTGGAGTATATTCGAGGGGTTCTTCTTTCTTAATCTTCTTGAAGACTTCTTCCCAGCGAGGGAAAGTTATCTTTGCTCCAATGCTTGCCTATGTGTCTCTGAGATTTGGGGATTGGACAAAGGGCTCCTTGGTGATCACCTTGATGACGGACACCGTCTTAGGACTGAACTCTAATTGTCTTGCAACTATTGGAGGAGCCTTCTCCTATTTCCGATTCTTGCAGATTTGGCACCCGTGGTGATTTCCTGGTGGATGGATTCTTTGGAGGCATTGTCCCTGCAATCAAAGCCACCCTTAGAACATGTATACAAAGAATATTCGGGTGAGAAAATATACAAATGAAGCGTAAAACCACAAGCAAACCCATACCTATAATGCTTGTTAAGATAACTGTTTAATACTCACTGGAATTCAAATGCTTCTTCTGGATTGGTGGCTTCGTTCTCCTGTTTGTTCCAAATTCCTTACCGCGCAGAGTGGGATCACATAAAATGACTCGAAAGAATATAACTGAGAGATACTACCAGTCATATCAATTAGTTAATACGGGTGATCAATGTATATTTCAAAATAAACCACTATCGGATTTCTGCCACTGAAACATAACTGGTTGGCGGCGGAGGCGGAGATGGAGATGCATTGTATCAAGGAGTTTAACGATTCCCTTTTGATTCGCGCATGAGCTAGTAACTAATGTGCGATCTATGAATTAACTAAAGCTTTGAATGCAGAGTACTTGACACAGCTAGGGGTTAAACGTCACGTCACATCTTACCTTCATAAATATCGGGGATCGACTACTATTTAGATGGTTTATCCATACTGCTATTTTCTTGATAAAACTACCGATACCGATGAAAATTGGATTAGTGATTAAGGGAATGTTTAGGGTGTCGATGGTTGGCGGTGGAACTCCTCTTTTGTGCGGTGCTCATGATTACATGTTTTTGCTGAAACCGAAAGGATCGACCTTCGGAAAAATATTTTCGGAGCCTGTTCGTAAGAAAGAAACACTACTATCATCCAATGCCGACGAAGGTTGGTACTCGACTACTTTGACTTCTCAAAATGATTTTCGCCACCTTAAGCTTTCGTCGATGCTGAACTTCTCTAGGGAGTAGGGAAAATTCCGGGTCATTGATTCCTTGAGTAGTCATTGTGTCTCTTAAGATGGTTCTTTGTTGTATGTTCAAGAGAAACTTAAGACATGAAACATATAAGATAAGCAGATTATCAGTCTTATACCAAGGTGAGAACAATCAAAGGTGGAAAACAAGGTGGTACCCAAAATGAAATGGTCACAGAACTTTTAGGGTGTGTTGAGCACTCAACACAGAGCTTCCGAGAAAGGGACACAGTCTAGGTAATGCCCATATATATTTAGCACCGAGAGTTCCATTCCCAGTTATTCTGAGCATATATTCACCCTAGACCTGAAACAAAACCCATGAGTTTTTCACCTTAACATTTCTAGTTTCCACCCAATTTCCAACCCCCCCCAAACATCCTCTAGCATCTGCACATTTATACCTCCAATGCTTAAAAAGAGATTTCAAAAAGGAGATGATTAATTCTTCTCTCGCCAAATTTTCCTGAAGTAGTATGATATTAGTCTATTTAGACTCCACCAACATTTGGAGGGACGATATTTTTGAGAGGCTCGCCACACCCCTGCAGTTGAAGGAGATAAATTTCATTATGGAACCCCTTCTGGGGTAGGTGAATCTCTAAGAGCCCCAAAAATGGATAATTGTTTCCCATTTTTCATATCCACCAATGCCATGTTCTGAGCCTTTGAGAGGTAGGATTTTATTCCTTGACCCTTGTCTCTAGAGTGGGCATTGGATTTTTCCCCAAGCCCTCCATATTTCTACTTATGTCTCCTAATGTGGGAATGGGTCTATTATTGAGCTGATAAGCCACCACATCTTCCTATGAATACTTGGAAGAATTAAGTTTGATGCTTACAGTTTCAAGTTGGGATTTAGCCTTTTCTTGCACTAGTGATAATTGACCAATTGATGGACCAGGAAGAGAAAAAAAATTCGAACCCAAAACCCTAGAGGAAAAATGAATATTTTTAAGAGAATTCGACCAATCTCTACCCAAACATAATTTATAAGAAAATTTATAGAAGGAGGGGGAGAGGGGAGCATACCCAGTTGGGATGTGATTCCTTGATGCATGGATTGTGGCACATGACTTGTTTGAGTTAATTTTCCAGACTCAGGGATCAAATTTGGACCAAATTTAGGTGAAGAATAAAATTCTTTCTCTTTTCTTCCTACTCTATCATTTGGTTCCAATTAAGGCCCAATTGTTTCCCCCACTCTGCCCTACTTTCTTAAGGGGGACAAAGTATCCACCTCTGTTTGATTCATTTCCCTCTTGTTTTGGGTCGGCGTTCGAAGACCTCTTCTCTGGCCATGTGTTGGGGTTCAGAAATGTCCTATTTTCAGCCACCTTTCCCTTCATCATTCTTCACATTTCATCGCCCCATTAACCTTTCACGATATAATTACATAAATATACTTGGGTTTCACCTTATTATTTTCCACTTTATTCATTTTAGTATTAAAAGGGAATTTGTGATTAAATGTTATAAAATTGACATGTTTTCATATATATCTCAAAAATGTGTGAGCTTTGTAATGTGCAAGAATATGTGAAGGATTAATTCAAAAGGACTTCTCGAATACTTCCTCCACCATTTCAAGATTTGAGGAGATAATTCAAGCCCATTCCAAGGAGAATATCATGGATATTTGGTTGGAATATCTTATCCAAGATATATGAGAGATATATGTGAGGATTTGAAGGGATTATATTTTGTAATAATGGGAAATAGGTTGAGAGAAAAGTGGATCTGTAATAACGAGATGGTTATCTCATCTTCAAGGCTCTCATGTATAAAAGAGAGTGCTCTCGCTTCATGAGGATTCAATTAGAGGATTCAATTCGAGTATTCAATTAGAATATGGAATTAGAGTAGTCATTAGGATTCGAAAGAGGAAGGGATTCTTAGCTTTGATTCATGGATTTGGTTTTCATGCTTTCATTATTTTGTTATGAATATTGATTTGATTATTATAATGTAAGATTGCTTCATTGGTGTGAGCTCACATATGTTGTTGTGTCATTCAAATATTCAGATGTTGTATTTACTTTTCCTTTATGTAGTTCTCCATTTCTAAATTAATTCCATTTATGCAATTTCCCATTCTTAGAGTAATTTCATTTACGCAACTAGATTAATTCAATTCCAAGTCGTGTGTTTCAATTTCCTGCATTAGATTAATGATTCAATTTCAGTCGTGTGTTATGTTAATGATTCAATTTAAGTTGTAGCTTAAACATTAGATTAGATTAGTCCCTCTTCAATCTTGCATATACTTTGCATGTGCTTCATCAGTTTACGAACCCCGGGTTGACAAATTAAATAGTGGGGCAAGTACTACAAGTCAATTAATACAACATTAGTTCGGCCCAATATAAAAACTACCGTTCCCTTTTCACGATTGTTGTTCCTTTTGTAAGTAGTGTTGTTCATTTGAATGGAACAATTGTCATTCCTTTTGTTACGATCATTGTCACTTTGCAAGGGTTGCATCTATGGAGGACGGGTATTGAAAATAGAAGGTAAGAATCTACGTAGGCTACAAGTAAAATGCTTGTGCCAATGCATACCTTTGGATGATGCATAGAGGTTATATTTTAGGACATCTTTAGAGCCCAACATTTTGGCGCCATTGACGAGGAAGGATGATGGATTGAGGTATTAGTTTCTTTTTCATTTCAATTGATGCAAGTGTGATCTAGATGTGTTGGTAAGGGGTCATAGAAGCTCGTGAGAGGAGACTCCTCATGTTATCCCTACCAACTAGGTAGAAGTAATTTCAATTTATGCAAGAGTGTTTAATTAATGCAAGTGTGATCTAGACATGTTGGTAAGGGGTCATAGAATCTCGTGAGAGGAGACTCGTCACTCCTCATGTTCTCCCTACCAACTAGGTAAAAGTAGTTTCAATTTCCGTAAAAGTAGTTTCAATTTTTGCAAGTGTGATCTACATGTGTTGGTAAGGGGTCATAGAAACTACTTGAATGGAGACTCCTCATGTTCTCCCTACCAACTATCAAGAGAGTTTAATTTATGCAACTATGAAGAGTAATTTTTTTATGTTTTAGCAAGAGTGTTTTTTTTTTTAATTTTCATTTTGATTTGGGTGTTGTAAGAATCCTTTTTTTAACATGATTTAAAAATGAATTTAAGCTTGGAACAACTCACTCAGATCCTAGAAAAATTCGGGGTCTCCTCTTCTCTGGAAGAGGATATCTTGACAGCAGCTGAAATCTTATTCACTCCTCCTGAGGCGAACAAAGAATCAACATACGAAGAACCTTGCATATTTAATGAAGAACCATTAGGCACATAAGAGGTCGAGGAGGACAACGAGGAGATGCAACATGATCTGAGTAAGACAAATTATGCCTACGAAAGCCTGATCGAACGCTGGTTTCAAGAAAGTACTAGGTTAGATTCATTTAGTTTTTATTTTTCTTTTTTTAATTTACAGTTTCAACCGCTAATTTCACATGTTCATACATATTCTCGACTGTCAATTACGAAATTGAAAGATAACATATTTTTATTACTGTTGCGTGCATGGCTACATTGGCTATTTGATTACACGTAACTAATTTCTCATTTCTAATTAGTGTAGTGTAGGTAGGGTTTTATTTTCAAGTTTTTTTTTTTTTTTGATAGAATAAGTATGCTCTCCTCCGTGCTTCGTGCGATCGTGAGGATCAAAAAGTATGATGACTGATTGATTGATTTCAGGAATATCAATTAATTGACGATTTTGTTTTTGCCTAATCTACTTTTCGTCTTCCATTTGCTGGTAATTTTGTTTTTTGTTTGTTAATTTGTCCGGACCTTCTTGGAAGCGGGATTAACCTTTGGCTTGAGAAACCATGACTCAGGGGCATTTAAGCCGTCAAAGTCACCCAGGGATCACACCCGGCCTGAGCCACACCAACCCTTAACATGGTTGGATTTTTTTTCCCCGTAGGTTTCGAACTGGTGACTTTTCAACACGGAGTGGCTTAACAACGCACTCTGTCACCAACTGTCCTACACCTCGGGGATGCTGGTAAATTTTTAATAAGCTTGCGAAATAAATTTTTATTTTATTATTTATTTTGAAAACATAATAGAAAAAATAAATGAAAAGTTGTGCATCCTCCATCTACAAATCAAAGCAATAAAACAGTAAGTACAGAGAAAAAAAAATTATAAATATAAAAAAAAAATGTATATAATAAAATAAAAAAATTAATGGTTTAATGGTCTAAAACACATAGCCATGGCTACCACATCCTTCACCTTACCAACAAATAAAATATATGCATTGCTTCATAACTCAGAAAGGAATTTATCTATGCATGTATTGCTTGCGTAAATGATTTGACATTGTGGTTGCAAAATTCTCCATGTATATTCCGCTCAACTTCATCATTTCTTATCTAATGTGGCAAAAAGAAGATGCTTCTCAGCATGTAAAATATGCATGGGGGATCACAATCCCAAATATGGGTTCCGTATGCTACTGCAGTGTCCAAAGAGGGTGCATACAACTCCATTGAGTCCAATTGTTGATCTGGGACTTGCGAGAACATTTAATGTGTCTTCATTGGCTTGCGCAAAGGTGTTACTAGCATACAAACAATGGAATACCGACCTCCCAAATAATAAAGGTTGTTCACATACGATGTTTCTTTTGACGCTGTGCCAACAATTGGGGGCAACGCTTTTGCCGCCGCATTTCGCCTCATGAGATCTTTGTGGAATTAGATCATCTCTGCCAAGTGGATCATATTAAAGTTTATTGTTTTAGAAAAGCGATAAATCAGTAGAAGATCATTTGATTATTTGTTTTTCGATATGTCCAACCAAATACATATATTTTCGTCGGATGGAGGTTGCAAATCCCATTTTTCGTTTGATTTTGTATTAATTTGATTTGCAACATATTCTTTCCAATCTATATTTAATCAGATGCGATCCTTTGAAGGAGATAAAACTATCATGTTAACTGTCCCATATATATTTGTTTTTATTCAAGCGGCCCGTGTTCATACATCTGGGTTTTGAAGAAGAGATAATTACAGTTGGTTCTAACTTTGATTGGTGTTTATCTGGCCATTTTGTTTTGTAATAATTGTTGGCAATCAATGAAGATTTGGTATTATCTCGATACTATCATCCTTCACACTATATCTAAAAAATCAGGTTTGCTACACTCCACAAAATAAAAAATGATATCCAAACTATTCGTTATAAAAATGTAGAGGATGTTGTGGAAGCCCTTGAATCGCTAAATGGTGTGAGATTTAATCAAAGATATATCACTGTCTATTTCACAAGGGCTGACGATGGGCGAGGAGGTTATATATGTGACATGTATGAAGGGAAGCTGTATCATCATCGAGAGACACAGAGATATCAGCATCGCCCATGGCTCGAAAGCGGTAGACAATTGGCCTGGATGCATTACGCATGATAGGAGTCGTAGTCACAGTCGCAGTAGAAGACGATTCAATAATGAATGTGGGATGATATACAAAATATTTGGCATCACACATTCTACAATGAGCTCTGTGTAGCTCCAGAGGAGCATCCTGTTTTTCTCACAGAGGCACCTCTTGATCCAAAGGCTAACCAAGAGAAGATGACACAAATGATGTTTGAGACTTTCAATGTGTCTACCATGTATGTTTTAGTTTCCTGAGGAAGTGTTTTGCTTCTCATCGTGGTAGGAGCTTCCAGTTTTTAGTTTTCCTAGGATGTGTTTTGATGCTCATCATGGAAAATAGAAATAACCGGGTCTGCACACTGTCTCATTAATTTGATTTTAAAAATAAATGGAGATCATGGTCGTGGACGGCTTCATGCACCTATGATGTGGGTAGTCCACAACAGTGGCGAGAATCATGATGATTGAACGTGACGATTCTGGGCAAGGGAAACATAAAGTCCACCTTTGATGGTGCTACATTCCATAAGAGACCAAGGCTGGGAGGCAACCCTTTCACTGTGAGAATGAGTTTCTCCTTTCAAATAGGGAAATGATGGAATACTGGACATGTGTACTGGGGCCCTGTAACGTACTCAGCTTAGAATATTCCATGAAACAATCCACTGGAGGAGATGGGTTCATCTACTTCTGGATATTCCTCTACTAAAAAGAGGGCGGGAATTGTTACAAGATTGATTATTATTGCGTTAAATGCAATGGCAAGTATAAGGTCGGTCCTTTCACGCTTCAAGAATAATTGATAGGAGAGCCTCTAACTTTCCATTCAAGTAGTGCTTTCTTTATATGCAAGTGGGCATACAACCGGTATTGTACTGTACTCTGGTGATGGTGTGACACATACTTTGCCTCATGCCATCCTTAGACCAGACCTTGTTGGGTGTGATCTGACTGATTCATTGATGAATATTCTTACTGAGCATGGATACTCTTTTACGACAACTGTAGAACTTGAGATAGTATGAGATGTGAAGGAGAAGTTAGCATATGTTGCCTTTGACTATGAGCAGGAACTGGAAACTGCAAAAACAAGTTCGGCTATGAAATTCTTGATGGTCAGGTGATAACAATTAGTGCTGAGCAGTTCAAAAACAACTTTCCTCTATAAAATGGTAAAATGCATATGGAGTATGAAGCCTATAAGGATGGGATATTCCTCTTCTGGTGAATGCAACTGATTTTTCACAGCCTCCAGCGTTTCATGTTGATTTCTGCTCTTGGTTCCAGCTTCCCATCATCGGTGCCTTCGCCCAGTGTTTACAGAGGCTATAGGCCGCTGAGGGAGAAAGTCATTGTGTGGCAGTACCTATCCAGTATTTCTCGTGGAGCAATTATTTCTCATACAATTAGTCACCGTACCTATCCAGTTATAATTGTTGCACTTCATCTTGAGCCTAATCAACTTGTTGTAGGATTGACTAATGACAGTGTTCACACGATTGAACCAGCTAACAGACAATGGAGATGCATAAGAATGAGTAAATTTCTAGTTGATGCATTTTTGTCTCACAAATTTGTTTTCTCTCTGGGCCAAGGAGTAGATCAGCGCTTGACAATAGCATTCATGGTGGTCTGTGCTACAGGTATTTGAAAGATAACAATCGTTGTTTGTTTTGTGTCATAGTAAAATTTCATCATAAAATTATTTGTTGTTTTATTATAAAACAATTACAATAAAAACTTTTGTGATTGTTTTATTATAAAACAATTATAATAACAAAAAAAAAAATTGTTTGCTTTATTATAAAGAATTTCCTTGTTTAATAATAACAAAAAAAAAACATATATTGTTTGTTTATTATATGTTAAGCCCTAAATAGTGGCTGATTACCCCTTAATTGGGGCATATTACATTAGTAATGTTATTTTATTTATGTCGGATTTATTTCATTAGTTGTAATTATACCTCCTAGTCTCCTATATATATACCAATGAGACATTTTCATTTGGAATCATCTTGGAATTGTACATTTATGTGGGCATAAGGAGGTTTCCCCCTCGAAGAGGCTTATTATTTGAATTTCTCTCTTTTTCAAGGTGTTGAGTACTTATTTTGAGGTTTTTCTATGCTATATTGATATTTGGTTCTTAACATATGGTATCAGAGCTCAAGGTCTTGGGGTTTCACTGCTACATCTGAGACACCTTGGAATTTTCGCTATAACTTTGTTTCTACAACGTTTCAAAATGAAGGGCTTGGAGGATATTTAGTAGACATATCAAGGTATGTTGGGTTAAAATATTATCTCTCGAGGCCTTATAATTTCGGAGATACATCCTGTGAAAGATAGGGTTCTGGAATCATCATGAACTGAGTCATTGCATAATTATTTCTATAAAAAATTTTCTGTAATGTTTCGGACCCTGAAATCTAGAGGATATTTACAAAAATTAGTAATTTATCCGTGGTAAAAATTCCAGCTTCTAGGTCATATTACATTTTTAGATACACCCTGTGAAAGAGAGGGTATCTAACTAGTCCTATTGACTAGTCTCAAGAAGGTGTTCCAGGTAAAACAATGATAACTTCTTCCTAGAGTATCCAAATTGAGTGAGACTAGTTGAATTGGATAGTTGACAGTCTGTAGTATTTTTGGTACGAGTGTCCAAATTTTATATCAATTATTTTGTGCGGGGCATGCTATACAAGTTAGATCTCCTGGTAAGGCCAAAAATCAGCAAGTTGTGGGGAAGTTACTGTAAATTCAATTTGGCACATCCAATTTTGATCAAACCTAGGGCATTGCAGAGAAGAAATATCAGAGAACTACAAAAAATAAAGTTTCATACCTAGAAGGGACGAAACTTTGGAGATACAACATAAGAAATATTGTCTAGCAGAACCACCTCAAAATCAAGGTTCAAAAGTGATACCTGGCCAACATGCCACCCAAAAAGAGAACTTCTACACCAAATAAGCCTCCAGAAAATCCTACATGGACTCTTGATGAAGGTCAAGAAATGTGTAGGGACATAAATGATTTACAAAATAAGATAGTAACAAAATATGAACCATAAGAGATGATGGATTCAACGGAAGCTAAGTTTGAGGCAATAAATACTAAGATGGATGGTTTAAAAGGGGAGATCATGGAAGGATTGAAAAACTTCTTAATAGAGAGGATACCTGAAACTGAAAATGTATCCCATGAAATTCATCATGAGGAAACAAGGAAGGTGAATTCATAATGGAGAAACTCCAACTTTGGGTTGAAGACCAACCACGTTCCTAAGATTTATATGAGGAAGTTTAATGGCAAGGACCCAATCACATGGATACTTCAGAAGGAGAAATTCTTTGATCTACATAATGTGCCACATACACAAAAGGTATGAATTGCTTCTTTATATTTAGAACCCAATCAATTTGTATTGTATTGATGGATTTGTTCTCGCAAATCACTCGTCACTTGGACAATTTTCATGGAAGAAATGATAACACACTATGAGGATACAAGGAGCAATACCTTCTTTAGCAAATTGATAAATCTCAAGCAAAAGGGTTCAGTTACAGAGCACATTGATAATTTCCAAAGATTGAATATAAAGGTAACAAATATTCCAGATGAGCACTTGATTGATGTATTCATAGGAACTTTAAAGGATATATTTCAACATGAGGTTCGCCTTTGGGAACCCAAATCATTGGAGAATGCATTTAGGGTGGCAGGAAATGTTGAAAGTAAAAATATGGCTATGGCTACTAGAAGGACCAATCCTAACAT
>JZKD02S1600883.1:166405-178007 GCA_000966675.3 Picea glauca
TATTTTAGGGTTGGGTCCACTTCTAATTTCTCCATTAAAATTATTATTGAAATAATTTATTTTGTATTCACTTTGAATTATAATACACTCATCACTTCACTTTATTATTTACTTTGAATTATAATACACTCATCACTTCACTTTATTTACTTTATTATTTACTTTGAACTTCTCATGGCCATAACTCTCTGACCATGAGGAATTATGTGACATTCCACATACCACCGGAAATGACATGACAAGCACTATCCATCTAGGATATTTTCGCTGAAAAATTCACTTTCCTTCATCTCATTATTCCACAATTAATCATGTTTTCTCTTACTCCACAGAGCGTCTTCCCGTGAGGGATTTCACCATAAGGGGACCACTTTGGAGTTCATCCATATTTACTTCTTATCAACCATGACAAAACAATAATGAGTCATATTTACATCAAACAACATTGGGTCCATTACCCAAACCTTTGTGCTACGGGTCTTTCTTCAAGGGTTGACATCAATGACAACCAACCTTAATCAACATTGTTTTCTTCTAGGTTGTTAGATCTAGTTGGATCATAAGACATCTTTTCCAACTAGTTAGCTCCTAGATTAGTGAGTAGTTGAAATATTCTCTCAACAAGTTGTTAGTATGGTTAATATAGTTTGCCTATATTAATCCAAATTGTGATGTATTTATATGTAACATTGTTGATTGAATATGATATACTCGATTCGGTTTTGGGTGATAGAAAATCATGTCTACTCTCCCATTTCCTTTCAACCAATGTAGATCCATCTAAAACACAAATCTATCAAGCATTGAGAGGGATCAAATTTCTTAAGGTGTAATTTTTTTTATTACCAGTGTAGCTCCATCTTAACTTTGGATATACAATGCATTGATAGGGATGAAATCCATTGTGGTGAAAACGTTTTTTAGATTGAAAAAAATTGAGGATTTAAGATGAAGCATTTCAAGGGTGGGTATTTAAGATGGAGATATGTTACTTGTAATGACATGCAATTGCTTATAAAATTAGAACTAAGTTTGATAATATATCTCATTATAAAATTTCCTTTGGTAGTATGTGTTAATCATATATTTATGTCTAACAATATATATTTGTTATATTCATATTCTAATTACATTCATTTTATTTCCCTTTTATTATCTCGAGCGTTTTAGCATTATGTTTTTGTATTTATATTTGAAATGCATTCCATGTTGTTTGATATAACTATATGTAATGAAATTCACTCCCACCTTTAACATACTATTATTGATACCTTCACTAAATAGTTATTTAAATAAATGCAAGTTTTTCATTTGATCAATGTACTAAATCATTTTGCACTACATCATAAAAGTTAATGATATAGTGCAAACTATTTTATTTATGGAAGAAATTAATTTTTTTGTTATGTGTGTGTGTGTGCCACGTGTCAACTCCATATTGAGCATAGAAGGAATTACACATATCCCTGAACAATAGGCCTCACAAATGTGTTACCTATAATTTTTAATACTTTTTTTTTACTTTCAATTACTCTTATATATATATATATATATATATATATATATATATATATATATATATATATATATCTGTGTGTATGTATGTTGAGCATGAAAGGAATTACACATCTCCCTCATACTAGACTAGAATTTTTTTACTTTAAATTGTTATATTATATATAATACAACTTGAATGAGCCTTGTTATCACTGTAACAAATTTTTGGAATCCAAGTCTCGGGACTTAGCGGAAGGCTAAATTAGTATAGAGGAGTGATAGATTAGCAGGCGGGGCCACATCTAGAAGATGTGGCCAAATCTAGTGGAAGGTGAAGTTGATGGGACACAGTGGGTCACAGATCGTGGGCACCATAGATCAACGGTCATGGAGCATATCGAGCTGAGAACTAACGCGAAGGTTAATATTTCGAAAGAAATTCGATAGGAATACCACGGTTTCATTTCGAGGGCATGTGGTGCCACCAGATGCATATCGGGGGGGAAAGCGGGTGAGCGTGAAACCGCTAAATCTCACCCTGATGTCACGTGTCAAAATATCATTGAATATGTAAAATCCAAGGGTCACATGTGGAAAGGGAAATTTGACTACTAGTGGAATCACCTTGGGACACTTGTTTGGGTACTTTTCGTCTGTGCAATGTCGGGTGAGCGCTGCTAAAAAACTAATTCGAAGGGTCATCATTTGAAATCGATGGTTGAATGTGATAAGTCATTATCCATGCAAGGAATTTTGTCATTGGCCCATGATTATCACTCAATGAATTCTGTCATTCAAAACATGGGTGACATTTCTCTATTGTTGGCGATTAACGTTTTATTCCATAACAAGGTAATCACGAATCAAATCATTTGTCTAATTTTTTTACAACTAAAGGGGATAAGCACGCGCTTCCTAGAGAACCAGAGGAAATGGAGAAGACAAGTCCAATGACCTTCAACAAAACAGGATGTTCAAATAATCTGGTGAAATTATCGATGAAGAGGAAAGAAAAGCTTGATGCACGAATATTGGCAACAAAATTTCACACAGAGCCTGCAGATGAAACAAGGTTCAGTGAAGGAATTAGACTAAATCCTATCATGAAGGATTTAATCATCAATGGGTACACAGATAAGTTCCACATGCAAGTTGTCAAGAAGAAAAGGAGAAAATGACAGAAGGACATTAAAGCTGAAATGGTTGAAGGTACTGGAGAAAGCCAACTTGTCTGGCTTGACACCTTAAAGGAAGAAATCACAAAACTGAAATAAATTACAAGCTAAATTAAGTATCTTCCAGGAAATTTTGTGATGATGAAGACAAGTGGCGTTCATGGTAGAATCTCGAATCTGTCAGTTTTTTTATTGTAACATTCCCTAGAAAATAGGAACTCAATTGTTGTACATTACTCCTACCATGGCCACTATCTATTTTTGGAATCTCGAGGAAGATGATCTGTTTTCAATTCCCTATGTAATGTATCTATATATACTATCAAAAGGATAAATAAATGGTTGGACTTACCGGAGAGGGGCCTGCCCTCGTAGCAGGAGAAATTTGTAGTTTCTTATGAAATTTTAATATAAGAAGATAAGGTTTTTCTAAGATAGTCGAGATTCATCACGATGTTGATGTTCATTGTGTTTTCACATTCTTCATATTCATGAATGTGTTTTGATGCTAGTTATAATCTTTAAGTAATGGAAGGAATTCATGTTTTTTAGTGCTCCTTCTCACATTGATTATACTTGTTATTTATTTTTGGTTACCGTTCCAGACTTCACTTGTGATCGGTGCTCTGTTTTCAGTAGCCAACCCTCATGTTTCCTCTTCTAATGCTTCACCAAGAGATTCTCCCTCTATTAAACGCCTCTTACTGATAGTATTCTTTCTTTTCATATCCTCTGTCATCTCATATTACTTATTTGGCTAAACACCATACCTATTTTTCCTCTGTTCCATCTGGAAATACATAGCTTATAACTCTTCATATTTTTTCAGGAACAAACCCCATTTTCCAATGGTCTGGCTCTTCTGTTTTGTCCTACCACCTTTAAATTTTACACCATGGAAGAATCTGACCTCTGTACACGTATCGCTAAATATTTTGAATATCCCAAATAGTTGTATGTCTAAGAGAGCCCTCTCTGGTTGGAAAGGTCAAAATCTAACCTAAAGTTGGTTGAAATAGTTACCTCTGTCATTTGTCTATCAACCAAACAAAATTTACAGAGTGCTAACATTATGGTGTGATTGTTGGGGATGAAATTGAAAAATTTTCCCAGGGAAAGCACGACATGGTTGAGTTCTAAGGTTTGAGAGAAGCAAACACTTAGGCACATATTGGATGTATTCCTGCTCTGGTGACTCCACGCATCAAAAATCAGTTTGAAGGTGATTCCACTTGTAGAAGAATCCATAAATTTAAATTTTTGCTGGCGACTCCACTCTCAATGTAGAATATAGCTTCCAAAACATCATTGGTGACTCCACTCAAATTTCAAATGAAATTCAGAGACTCCATTGGAAGATGAGATCCCTTGACACAGGTATGAAAGGACATCATGGGAGAAAACAAGTAACTAAAGTTAAGTTTTTTCCAAGACATTATATTTTTTGTTGTGAATTACCTCTGGTCCTTTCCTAAACATGCTAAACAAAACTTTCTTTACCTACTACATTCAAATGATGATCATGATAATCCTGAAATTGTATATCCTCCTCTTAAAGTTATACAGATATTTCCTCAGTTTATCACTGATTTTGATCAAAATCTCCCATCTTATCCATGTGATAACCATAACCAAGTTGATGAGCCTCATGAAACAAAGGATGATATTTCATCTCTTGTACTTTATCCAACACCATCGAAGACCCAACACAGGTAAAGACCTTTAAAATTAACCCACATCCTTCATAAGTTTCCTCCAAAGCACTATGAATATATACCTGTGTTTGATGGGGAATATGGTGTCATCACAGCTGAAAAACACATCCAAGAGTTTAAGAATTTTATATATTTGTTTGAGATTGGCCATGACGATGTTTGTATGAGGGATTTCTCTCAATCCTTGAAAGGATATACCAAAGAATGGTTTAAACATTTGAAGTCAGAGACGATTAGCTCGTGGGGAGAATTGAAGAGTGTTTTTTCAAAGTTTTGGGGTAAGAAAAAATCTCTAGACCTACAACTTACAAAATTCTATTGTTTGAAAGGGAAAAGAAATGAGACCCTTTCCACATTTATTATAAGGTTTTCCAATATTTATTATGATCTGCCCAAAGAAATTCAACCCACTGAAGTTGTAGCCATGCTCTAGTATGTCACTACTCTTCACCCATATTTGTCTTTCCTCTTGTTGGAAAGAAGACCCGAGACCTTACAACAAATGTTTAATGATGCTCAGGAGATTCAACACAATATCCTAGCATGTGAACAGATTCAAAGTGAAGGGTTGGGTGTTCCAGGACATGAAATTGAATATGAACATAATATAGTTGATTGTAATTTTTAGCATAACAATGATGGTGTTATAGGTCCTCTTGAAATTTTGAATGCTAATGTTTTTTCAGAGGATTATATTCCACTTATTAAAAGAGAGGGCACCTATGCAGTTTCTGATCTACCCCATGATAAGCATGAAACTGATTGTTTCTTATATTCATTTGTGGATAGTCAAGAAGATGAGTTTGAAAATCAGTCTGTTCAAGAGCAAGTTGATGCTCCAAGGTTTTTCTTGCTAGATGACATTGCAGATGTTGTTGATTTGCCTATATATGATGAATATGATGATGATGATTAGATTTACTTCTCAGAACAACTGACTGCATGTTCTCTCCCTAAAAATTTTCCTTTTCAACAATGTAGTGATATCCATCAACCTACATATCACAGTTACAAAGAAGAAAGTTTTGAACCAGCTGAAGGAAATGATTTACCTCTATGCTTTTCTTAATTTAAATTGTTGAAAGAAAATTATAATATCATCATTGAGGAAAAGGAATGTGATTCACTGGAACAAATTGACAATAAATTGTAGCTATTGATCGAAGATGAATCTGAAAATGAGTACGTTCAGCAATCCAAAGAAATGGAAAAATGTGCATGTGATAGAAATGAAGGAAATGAAGAAATTTCTAAATCAGAAGTAAGAACCTTGACATTATGTTTTTCTTCTTTCAAAGTGCTCAAACAAAATGTCAATAATGGTTCAGATCAGAAACCCTCCAGGTATGATGTTAAATTTGAAGAGAGCAGTAGACTTGCAAATGAAAAATATCTCTCGTTATGTTTTTCTTCCTTTGAATGGTTTAAAACAAATCATGAGAAAACAGAGAAATTTGATCAAGGGATTGTTTTCAAAATTCATTCTCTTTGTCCTGAACTTGATGAAGATATACAACAAGATTTCCAACAAGACAAAGTGTTTCAAAGTTGTCTTTCTTCCCCTATAAATGATGTGGTTGTTCAAATTCTAAGTGGCGTAGACAGAGATGAGGATTCTGAAACTGCATATATGGAAACTTCAAGAAGTGAGAAAACAAATGACATAGAGTTTCAGGAAAACAATAAAACAATGTATGCCACTTTTCAATAAAAAATACTGAAAGATAATAAAGAGGTAGTTTTTTTATTTGATTCACTTGAAAATCATGGTTTTGAGAAAGCATCCATGAGAACTTTGGAATGTGAAATAGTTCATGCTGTTAGCTTTCCACATTTGCAAGAATGTTATGAACATGAACTTATTCCCCTTCATTCATTTGTAAGCCAAAATAACAGTCCTCAAGCAAATTTCCAGAAGGTTAGTAAAAGCAAACCATAATTGTTTGATGAACAAGAGGATATTCTTGATACACATAATATGGTTGTCATATATGAAGATGCTCAAGGACGTATGCATGTTTTTGTTGATGTACATGGAAGAGTAGACAAACCTATTGTTTCCATTTCATTTGAAATTTTTCTCAGAATAGAAGAAATAGAGCAAGAACAACAAACACTTATGAAAGAGGCTTGTCTTTTTGTTTTTGTTCATCAAGAAGAAATGATTTTTCATGGTTTTCATGACACTTTGGCATGTTATATGGAAAATTATAACAATCAAAATTTAAGTCTTAGTATGGATTGTAAGCTCAGAGATGAATATGATGGCCAATCAACGCCAGGATTAGAAATGGAATGTTTTACACCAGAGGTTTATTTTCATCCAGTGTTGTCTTCTGATTCAGGAGGTTTCTACTTCCAAAAATCTCAACAGATTTATCAACCTCTTGATGGAAATCGATAGAGTAAATCGCATGAAATCTAGAATTTAGTGGAAGAAGTGAAGCATGGTTTTCATCTTATGCATGTGTTGGAAGATCCATTCGAAATTTTGCTAGAAAAAATAAACAATCCCAATGTTTTTGAAATTCTAAGATTCAAATTCATATGTAACTTCTCGAAAGGGTTATCAGTGAACATGCTTTGGAGAAAGAGCATGTGAAGTAAACAAGTAGTGGATAAAATGTTTGCATGGATGCATTGGAATTTTGATTTCATTTGATCGGCAATACATTTGAGTAGTTAGGGTAGGTAGGCGCAAATAAGCTTGTAGATCAAGCATTTTCAAGTTTAGGTTTCCAAATAAAGCATTCAGACTCTAAGTGAGAGGACTATGTATATTGTTGTTTTTCAACAGACATCGGTGATAGGTCAAGGTATGGCACACAGCCATTGTGAGAGAAGCTCCAATGGATAAGGCATAAGGTTTGTTGTTCTTTGCTACCTCGCAGGAAGGATAACATCCCCAGTTGGAGCCCATGTTACCACTGTAAC
The DNA here is from genome assembly GCA_000966675.3 of Picea glauca. NCBI lineage: Eukaryota > Viridiplantae > Streptophyta > Pinopsida > Pinales > Pinaceae > Picea > Picea glauca. The sequence continues at coordinate 173,727 of JZKD02S1600883.1, forward strand.
AAATTTTTGGACTCCAAGTCTCGAGACTTAGAAGGAGGCTAAATCAATATAGAGGAGTGATGGATTAGCAGGTGGGGCCACATCTAGCGGACGGGGCCAAATCTAGTGGAAGGTGAAGTTGATGGGACCCAGTGGGTCATAGATTGTGGGTGCCACAGATTGACGGTCGTGGAGCATATCAGGCCGAGAACTAACACAAAGGTTAATATTTCAAAAGAAGGCCGATAGGAATACCACGGTTTCGTTTTGAGGTCACGTGGCACCACTAGATGCATATCGGGGGGAAAAGAGAGTAAATCGCACCTCGATGTCACGTGTGAAAATATCATTGAATATGTCAAATCCAAGGGTCACACGTGGAAAGGGAAAGTTGAAGGCCAATAAAATCACCTTAAGACACTTGCTTGGGTACTTTTCTTCCATGCGATGTCGGGTGAGCCCTGCCAAAAAACTGATTCGAAGGCTCATCATTTGAAATCGATGACTGAACATGATAAGTCGTTATCCATGCAAGGACTTTTGTCAGTAGCCCATGATTATCACTTAATGATGAATGCCATTCAAAACATGGGTGACAATTGATGCAGGAGCATCATAAACAACCAACAAAGCAAGCGTGAAGGCAAAGACAACTGGAAACGCACCAACGCACATTTTGAAAATGTTTTAAATTTAAATAAGGAGACATTAATGTAATAGCTAGGGGAGCGTATTTACATTTATGTTTTGGAGATTGTAAACAGATCTTGAGTGTTTCTTTCATCTGTTGGATATGAAGGAATTTATTTGTATTGAATGCAAAGTAGGTATCTTTTAAGTCTGATTAGATAGCTTAGAGTTGTAGGGGAGGAACTCATAAAAGACACCCTTGCTTGTATCATTGTATCATTCCCAATTGTGGATTATTCAAAATTTTGTAAGTTGTAGAGTTGTAGAGAACAAAAACACATAGAGGAATCCATGCACATGAACACTTGAGTTAATATATGAATGCTTTGACTCAATTTCATGGTGTTATTATGCTTATTGTTTACATCTGTTAAATGGTATGTTTAAAGTGTTTTGTTTCTCTGTTATGAATTTATTTCAATGTTGTCTGTGTATGAATGCTCTTGAATTCATGTTGAATATATGAAATATTTGAGGAGAGAAGAATGAGTTTCAATTGTTTCTCTTCCTGATAAATCCTACAAAGAGTGAAATGAACGTCCGCAAGGTGTGTGTCGACGGATTTCTGAGTTTTATCTTAGAAAGATTAGGAGAGATACTATTGTCCTCATACTAGCAGAAGTGCAGAGATAGCACAGAGTCATGCAAGGCGTGCATAGGCAGATTGAAGTCTTAGACCTTATCAATCGAGGAGGAAGGTTGAGGGACTCTTATTGCAAGGAGTGCACAGAGTTGAAGGATCAAATAACTAGAGGTTATTTGTGAATGCTGCAAGGTGTGCGTGCAAGAGTCCTAAGGAAACCCCTGAGGTTAGGACATAAATATTAGGAGGGAAAAAACCTTGAAGAGTTCAAGGGAAGGTGAGTGGCGAAGTTACTCAATAGGAAGGAATCTCAGAAAAGTTGACGCCAGAGCATTCAACGGAGGAATATCAAAAGCTTGAATGGATGGTGGAGTCACCTCAAGGAGAAGCGTCGATTTTTCGTGGATTGTTGGATCTTGCAGACCAGCAAAGAGATTAATATCGAGTGTTTCTCATCACTCATAAGACCAGGAGGAATAGTGGTCGTTAGATTCGAATCAACGAGGGTCGTTGCTCTCATGTCCTTGAATTTTATCGTTTCAGAATTCAGGAAGTGGAGAGGGTTGTGACTCAGAGTCGAGAGTCGTGAACTCCTGATTCGTGAAGTCTTGAAAGAACTAGGACCTTCATATCGTGAGTAGCAAAGATTCGTTGATCTGTGGCAAGGGGTTGTCGTGGTTTCAGAGGTCAATGAAAGGATTCGTTGCATAGAAAAATGATAATACATGAAATCTCGGTTGCCGAAAAGACTGGGCCCCAGCTCATAGTCAGAGGTCACATCAGAGAAAAGTCAAGGAAGGAATCAAATCCTCGCTGGCCTTTTCGGGTTTCGTGGATTGTTGAGACAAGGGGGCTCACATCTGGAATCGCAAAGTCGCAAAATCCAAAATACCTGTTTGGGTAAAGGCTATGGTCATATCCATGATCACGGGGGGGAGAGTTGGCATTTAGTGCTTGTTTGCACAAGCATAACTCATAAGGACCTGTGGATTCACACCAGTGTGTGTTAGAGATTTCTGCAGGAAATCAAAGAGTCAATTTGACTCAAGGGGAAGATAAGGAATGATCCTAAGACTGGGAGGTCGCATAGAAATTGCTATGGCAGGGGGAGCTGTGTCAACATTGCTCTGTTGTTGGCGATTAACATTTTATTCCAGAACATGGTAACCACAAATCAAATCATTCATCTAATTCTTGTATAGATAAAGGAGATAAGCATGTGCTTCCTGGAAAACCAAAGGAAATAGAGAAGACAGGTCCAACAACCTTCAACAAACCGAGATGTTCAAATAATCTGGAAAAAATATTGATGAAGAGGAAAGAAAAGCTTGTTGCATGAATATTGGCAACAAAATTTCACACAGAGCCTGTAGATAAAATAGGGTCCGGTGAAGGAATCATACTAAATCCTATCATGAAGGATTTAATCATCAATGGGTACACAGATAAGTGCCATGTGAAAGATGTCAAGAATAAAGGAGCAAACAATAGAAGGAGATTAAATCTGAAATGGTTGAAGGTACTGGAGAAAGCCAGCCTATCTGGCTTGACACCTTAAAGGAAGAAATCACAAAACTAAAATAAATTACAAGCTAAATTAAGTATCTTCCAGGAAATTTTTTGATGATGAAGACAAGTGGTGTTTAGGGTAGAATCTCGAATATGTTAGTTTTTTTATTGTAACGTTCCCTAGAAAATAGGAGCTCAGTTGTTGTACGTTACTCCTTCCATGGCCACTATCTATTTTTGGAATCTTGGGGAGGATGATATGTTTTGAATTCCCTATTTAATGTATCTATATATACTATCAAATATATAAATGAATGGTTGGAATTACTGGAGAGGGGCCTGCCCTCATAGCAAGAGAACTTTGTAGTTTCTTATGAAATTTTAATATAAGAAGATAAGGTTTTTCTAAGATAGTCGAGATTCATCATGGTGTTGATGTTCAATGTGTTTTCTTGTTCTTCATATTCATGAATGTGTTTTGCTTCTAGTTATAATCTTTAAGTAATGGAAGGAATTCATTTTTTGTAGTGCTCCTTCTCACATCGATTATACTTGTTATGTATTTTTGGTTACCGTTTTAGATTTCACTTGTGATCGGTGCTCTATTTGTAGTATCCAACCCTCATGTTTCCTCTTCTAATGCTTCACCAAGAGATTCACCCTTTATTGGACGCCTCTTGTTGATAGTATTCTTTCCTTTCATCTCCTCTGCCATCTCATATTACTTATTTGTCTTAACACCATACCTATTTTTCCTCTGTTCCCTATGGAAATACATAGCTTATAACTCTTCATATTTTTTCAGGAACGGACCCCATTTCCTAATGGCCCTTCTCTTCTGTTTTGTTCTACCACCTTTAAATTTTACACCATGGTAGAATCTGACCTCTATACAAGTATCGCTAAATATTTTGAACATCCCAAATAGTTGTATGTCTGAGAGAGTCCTCTCTGGTTGGAAAGGTCAGAATCTAACCTAAAATTGGTTGAAATAGTTACCTCTGTCATTTGTCTATCAATCAGACAAAATTTACAGAGTGCTAACAAGCCTAATGGTTAAGAACATGTGTTTCCTCCTTAAAGGTCACAGGTTCAAATTCAGAGGGGGGTGGGGTATGTATACCTCCGTAGACTTTTCCGGATTAGCCAAGTGAGACACCAAATTGGTTTATGAGATTGAAATATTTTATTTATGACACATATTCCACATTGAATTATATTTTTTTCTATTATCCATATTAAACATTGAAGAAATTACACATCTCTCTCATACTTTCTCTCCCTTAAAATTATTTCATTTAAGGTGGATATTGAAATAATATATGTATGGTAAGCATTGAATTTTATTTTGTTATTAATAATTTTTTTAAATTCCACATGTCAACTCATGTTGAGCACAAAAGGAATTACACATCTCTCTCATATTGGGTTGTAGAAAGCTCCTTTTGGGGAAATAATTTATTATTATTATTTACTTTCAATTAGTTTATATATATATATATATATATATACAATTATGA
>JZKD02S1600894.1:0-12297 GCA_000966675.3 Picea glauca
GACTGTATATTATAGATTTAGACAACGCCCTAAAAAAATTCAAAGATCTTCCGCACTTAAAGGTCTTCGGAGATCTTCCTAACTCAAACATTGTTAAATTTTAGAATCATTCGGCCAGGGAAACAGTTAACTTCAATGGAAAAATGAATAACAGTAACACTCAAGTTCCTGTCACGCATGTCGCTTCTGTCCGTGTTCCCTGCGCCCACATAGATTCTACTATCTATCTTTTTCTACGGTTCTACTTATCTATCGATCTGTGCGGTCATGGATATGGATCTGTGCAATCTCTGTACCGGGGTGCTTATTGCTCGGCTACAAAATTGCTGCTCATCCCATCGATAAAAGTGCCTTTAATTTATATCAAGGTACCACATTGGTTTTTGACCCGAGTGAGATTCCATGCGGGCTGGATGCACACCGGATTCGACCCTAGGTGCATGCTGCGATTATATCTGTCTGCTGAGTAAACAGAGACTGCGCCAACGCTGTTAAATTTAGCGCTTAAACAAGCGCGTGGCTTACCCACGTTGAGAAACGTCAGTACCTCGAGGCTCGAATCCTCGATTAGATTGAAATTTGAAACCCTTTAATCGGCGATAGTTATGCGCTCGGCAGACTTTTCGCGGAATCCGAGGAGCTTGAGGTTGCGACATTGGTTAAGACATCCAACGGCGGAAGCTCGCACCTTCGAGAGCTTCGGGATATCCGGCGCTTAAGACAATTCTATCGGCTTAATAGACTTTAGTTTCTGGAATTTCAAAAGAAGAAATACTATCTGTTTCTGTTTTGGTGGGGAAATAGAAGCATAGCTAAAGCATATCCATCAAATTTATTGCAAATTACAAGCCAACAGTAGTGGCTGAGTCCAAATTTTACATCTGACCTTTGAGTAAATCAGTGAAGTGTAAGCAAACTAGGATTAGGTTAACATCAAATTTCATTTACTCTTACAACTAACCTCTGACAACTTTATAATTGCCGTAGGTTTCAGAGACCTTAAGTAAGATAAGTACCTACAGGATATCTTACTCAGTGAAACTTAGATTTGATGGGTTCAGATTTTACATACTGGTAAATGTTAACTTGCAGATTTGGTATCTAATTGTCAAATACATCTTAAAATGAAAAAAGAGTTCTATGAGACCTCAAATTCCATGCCTGATTTCTGTTGTGAAATATGTAAAATGTTTAATAATTTAATTAAAAATATCAATGAAAAGTGAAATCTTTGTTTGAGATTCTCATTACATTTAGGAGTAAGCTAACTTGGGAGCAATCTTCCTTTCAAAGTGAGCAATCTTCCTTTCAAAGTGTTTTTTCAGGGTTTTAAATTTCTAGCCAATCCCAAATTTTGGCCGATTTCCTGACCATCTGAATTAATTTAAAATGGGACAAAACGCCTAAAATAACGTTCTGAAATGCATAAGATGCAAAACTCAAGCTACCCCTAAAAAAAACTAGCCGGATTCAAGCCCTATTTTAGGTAGTTTCTGGTAAAAACCGATTTTCTTTCGGAAAGGTTCTTAAAATAAAATCTGCAGCAAGCTGTAAAGCAATTTCTAGAGGATTTGAAAACATATGCTGCGCCCATTGATGGCGATTTGGTGTAAGAGGCAATAAATGGCGTCACCCTACTAAAAATAGCGAGTCATGTGTACTCACAATGGTAGGGAATCCTTTGAAACTTTAAATGGCCATTTCAGTTCGAAAATAATAGTTGACTGTAAGGAAATTAAATCACATTACAGATATGGCAGAATCCGGGTATTAGCTAATTTTAAGAGTTAGAGGAAATTAAATCACATTACAGATATCACAGAATCCGGGCGTTCGGTAATTTTAAGAGTTAGACGACAGCATATGAGCGACGATTCCGACTGGTTCGACACGAAGGCCTCGATTGATTCTGATCCGAAAAAACTTATGCTGTGACGATCTGAAAATTGAATCGATGCACTAAGAGAGTACGAAGCAACTAAAATAGATCCTCACTATGAGATAATTGACATCGATAATTGATTCGACTACGGATTGCACTGAAAGTCTTAGAGAGCTTGGTTAAATATTTCATTGTTAAAATTTTGACAAAAATATGTACAAAACTGGGAGAGCATATTGTGAAAATATAGAAATGATTAAACAGTGCAAAATTAGAACTACAGCTGAAGGAAAATAAAGAATCCGCCTCGGCTTCATCTTTTAAATAAAATTTCGATGGACATGTTGCGGACTGCTTCACAGATATGACAGTCCGGAGAAAATAGCTTGGGAATAAAGCTCCATTCTTGGCTATGAGTATGTTTTTTACATACAAAATCAGGAAAAGTTTCTTCCCAATAAGTACGTTACATTCCTTCCTCATTGTCCCTCAACGTTGGATTGGTCTAACATCTTTGCAAACATCATGAAACTCGGCTCCATTAATTCCAACTTCCTTTTGCTGTGGCGATGCAAAATCATTTTGAGTGACCGGATGTTCATTCAACTGCCAAATGTCATCCTCCCACAGAGATCCGAAAAACTCGTTAGTCTCAGCATAGCCATAAACGGCATCCGAATACAAAATATCGTGCATTGAATCTCCATCAACATAGCAGGGGCAATGGTTCATGATGATTCCAAGTTCGTGAGGAGTAATATCGTCTACGAAGAAGCCAAGCTCTGCGCCAACATCGTCGTAATACGCGAAGTCTCCTGTATCACACACCAAACTGATGACTTCGGAATTCCTGTCGATCAATTCCACTTCTTTAATCGATCCTGTCTGATGAGAACTGCCCTTCTCGTCTAACTGCTTGCCCTCGGCCTTATTCACGGCATCGGTATCTTCTGGATTACTGTTCTTATTATCCATATAGTCGATCTTGTCGAGGAAGGCCATGAGATCACTGTCATGGGCCAACGTTAATCCGGTATTGGTTCGCTTGGCTTCTGGAAATGCCAACCCGCCATTCCAATACTCATCTCTCCCGCGCTTATTCTGAGAAACTTGTGAGTATGCGGCCATATCTGCAACGAAATGCACAACAGAGAACCTGGATCTGATATTTGCAAAGCGATGGGTTCTTAGATTTTTCAGCTTCTGATTTACAAAACTTGTCTAATATATATGGTAAGCTAACTACAGATGGATCATAAAAGATTCCGCACGAGGTGAGCGCATTCAGGTACAAAACCTACCTAGGCTACCGCAACGTTTTTTAAAAGCCCTTTTACTTTCCTAAAATATCGTCGAGACGGCATTAGGAGGACCCACGTTAGACTGCCCAAGCACGCAAGTCACGCGGAAAAATGAAAACATGATAGTCTTCATTCAAAGTAACGATATTTTCATTTCGTCGGGAACTGACGCGTTCGGACGCTTTGGTACAGCTGCCGCTCATGTGTACCGAAAGTTGGACTCGGCTCATCCCCGTACTTTTTTTTAAAATTATGATCTATGTAATTCACCATAATTACGCTGACAGGCGGCGTCTACTAAAAAATATTTCTAGTGTTGACAATGACCATTTAGTGATATTTTGATCATAAAAAAATATTTCTATCCACATTGTTTAATAGGTTTAGAATATTCTTGGTGGTTACATAAAATTAAAAGTTAAGATTTTATGTTGTTACATACTTTTTACTTGGATTTTTCATGTATCTATTGATAACACCAAGTGCATGTGAAATATTTGGTCTTGTACTAACCATCACATACATTAAACTCTCTACTTAATTAGTATACAGTATATGAGGTATATATTCATTTTTTTCATTAGTATTAGGAAATAAACTTGAAGAAAGTTTGAAATGGGAAGCTAAAGAGATTTTTACTAGTTTTATACCGAACCTCATAAGTGTTTTCTCCACATATTTTTGTTGTGATAACCACATCTTACCATTTTTCCTATCTTTATGTATCGCCATGCCCAATATTTGTTTTGTTGCTACTAGATCCTTCATATCAAATGTCCTAGCCATCTGAGCCTTTAACTTGTTGACCTCAACCATGCTTTTGCTTGCTACAATCATATCGTCAACATATAACACCAAAATAATGAATATGCCATTTTCCAACATTTTAAAGTAAACACAATGGTCATACTCACTTCTTGTACAATTCTAACTCTCTATGAAGGAATCAAACTTCTTGTACCATTTCCTGGGAGATTTCCTCACGACATACAATGAATTCTTGAGTTTGCGAACAAACCTTTTTTTGAGATTATGAACAAACCCTTATGGTTGTTCCATATATATTTCATCATCCAAATCTCCATGTAAAAATGTTGTTTTAACATTTAGCTACTCTAGCTCAACATCAAGTAAAGCAACTAGTGCTAATACAATACGGATTGAAACAAGCTTAACCACCGGTGAAAAAAAAATCATGGAAATCGATACCTTCCTTTTGCGAATACCCTTTTTCCACCAGTCTTGTTGTATACTTCTCAACCTTATCATCAACATGCCTTTTCAGTTTGTAGACCCACTTGCAACCGACAACCTTTCTATCTTTCGAGAGTTCTACCAGATCCCAAGTTTTATTCTTTTCCAAGGCATCCACTTCCTCTTTCATTGCTACTTTCCATTTAGCACTATCTGATACCTCCATAGCTTCCTAATAACAACTAGGTTCTCCATCATAAGAACCCAAAGCAACATATGAAACATAATCATCATACCTTCTAGGAAAATTTCTAATTTGTGTAGATCTCCTTAGAGATGGTTGTGGCATATCCACATTTTCCTTATTATTATTTGCATCCTCATATTCCTTTGCGGGATATTTTTCATTAACATCTTCATAAACCTCTTCATGCTCCTTCTCTCCTGTAGATGAACAAGTCTCCAACTGAATCTGTTGAGTTTGTGGTACTTTTGCTTGTTTCATTTCAACATCTACATCTAATTTTATGAGTGACAATACATCAAATATGACTTCTCTATTAATGGTGATTTTGTGGGCAATAGGATCCCACATTCTATATCCCTTAATCCCATCACCATACCCAACAAAGATAAGCCTTTTTTTATTTGGTATCTAATTTAGAATGTTGATTCTTAAGAATAAGAGCATAGGCCTCTCAACCAAAATTTTTAAGATTTGAATAATCACAAGAATGACCTGTCCATACATCTTTTGGAGTCTTATAGTCTATTGCAGCTGATGGTGATTGATTTAACATATAACAAGCTGTAGAAATTGCTTCTTCCCATAATTCTTGCTGTAGTTGGGCATTACTGAGCATGCTCCTTGCTCTCTCTGGAAGAGTCATATTCATGTGTTCAACAACATCGTTTTGCTGAGGAGTATAGATAGTGGTTTTATGCCTTTCAATCCCAACTTCCTTGCAATAATTTTCAAATTCCTTCAAAGTAAACTCACCTCCATTATCTTTTCTTAAACATTTTATTGACCTGCCAGTGCTCTTTTCAACCAAATCTATAAACTTCTTAAATACAATAAATACATCAGCTTTTCTTTTTAATAAATAGATCCACACCTTCATAGAGTAATAATCTATAAATGTAACAAAATATGATGATCCTCCATATGGAATTGTAGGGGATGGTCCCCAAACATCTGAATGAATGCAATCAAGGATACCTTTACTTATATGTATTCATGTTTTAAAATTTTGCATACTCTGCTTTCCATAAATATAATGCTTGTAGAAATTCAAATTTAGAGATTTTAGGCTTGGATGTAACTTACAATCTACCAGTACCTTAATTCCTTTCTCGCTCGTATGACCCAAACATTGATGCCATAAATGAGTAGAGTCACTTGCACTTTCAAATACTACTATTGTTTGATTTGATTCACTTTTTCCTTCTAGCTGATAAATATTTTCGATCCTTTTAGCCTTCATAACCATTAAGGTGCCTTTGGAAACTTTCAGTACTACACCTTGAAATGTACATTTATATCCACCATAATCTAGAACTCCCAAAGATATTGGGTTCTTTCTAAGTTTGGGTATATGCCTCACATCTATTAACGTTCTTACAGTCCCATCAAACATTTTAACCTGGATGCTACCAATCCCAATTTTTTTACAAGAAATATCATTTCCCATAAAAAAAACATCATCATCAATAGAGTCGTATGTTGAGAACCAATTTCTATGAAGACACATGATTGGATGCACCAGAGTCTAATAACCATTGTGGATCATGTTGTGAAACATTACAAATAAATAATACCTCATCAGTCATACTTGAACTTATTTTAGCTAAATTAACTTCCTTTTCTTCTTTGTGGAGTCCTCTTTGGATGCTTGTTTTCTTTTCCAACAATCCTTCTTAAGATGCCTTATTTCCAGAATACCAACATTTTAGCTTACCCTTCTTGCCTTTTGACTTAGATCTTGATGTACCTCTCTGATTTTGCCCTCTTTCTTTGGATCGACCTCTAGCCACCATTGCCTCTGATGTTGAGGTTTCATGACTGGATTTTCTCCTCATCTCCTTAGCCAGCAAGGCTCCCACAACAGTATCATAGTCAATAGTGTTTGTTGCGCCAAACCACATAGATGTGGCTAAATGATCCCAAGATTTAGGTATTGAACACAATAGGGTAAATGCTTTGTCCTCGTCTTCGTATGTAACTTCCATACTATTTAATTGACAATTCATAGTATTGAAAGTATTTAAATGGTCAATAATTTTAGTACCTTCTTTCATCCGTAAGATATACAACAATCTCTTCATGTAGATTTTGTTTGTCAAGGATTTCATCATTTAAATACTTTCCATCTTGCTCCATAAGCATGTTGTTGTTTCCTTTCCAACGATGTTAAACAAAACATCATCTTCTAGAGACAGACGAATGGTACTAACAACTCTTGAATCCATATCTTCTGAGTCCTCGTCCGACATACCCAGGAGTTTATTTGTATTTCCCGCCAATGCCTTCTACAATTCTTGTTGAACAAGTAGATCCTGCATATTGAGCTTCCATAATTGAAAGTTATTTTCTCCATTGAATTTCTACACTTCAAACTTCGAACTCTATACTTTTTCCATTACCACAAACCCTTAAATTCTCAAATTCCCAAATCACTACTTATAAAACTCAGTTTTTTTTTTTTTTTAAATATGGAAAAACAAAATTATATTTCAAAATTAAATCCTCAAAAAATAATTCAAATATTTGAAATATATAAAAAAAAACCTTTTAATTAAAAAACAAAATTTTAAATTCCTTAAACTAATAATTTTATGAACATCCTCCCATATAATTTACCAAAGGCGATTTTCATTGATAAAGATGATCCTTCATAAAATTTTCTGCATAAAAATTTGCCATTCATACCATGACTTTCCATGGGTGAATTAAGACCTTTCAACGTGAATACTCGACAAATATCTTTCCATGGGTGTAATTCTCCTCTCTAACTGTGACTGTGCAGGGAAAAAACGCTCCTCCTGAAAGGTGAATGGAGCGTTGATCCTGCAAAAAAATGAATTTCTTAAGGATGAGACAAGTCAACGCCCCTCCAACACAGCTTAGGGTGCATTAGAGAAAAGAAAAACGCCCCCCTACAATGAATTCATCCTGGCTCTTCAAGAGCTCAGATCAAATTTCCACGTGCAAATTCGGTAGGAATTCTCCCTCACACGTCAGATCTCACCCAAAGGTTTCTTTGAACTCACACAAATCTTCTCAGCTCAACTCACCTTCTCTGATACTACTTGTTGCACAAAGGAAGCATACAATGAATATATTTAATGGAAATAATTAACCAAAAAAAATAAAAACAATCACACAAATGAACACAATATTTTATGTTGGTAAAACCCTTTACAAGGGAAACATCTTTACAAGGGAAACATCTACTGGAAAAATGATAATCGGTTTTCTATTTTTCAAGGGAGAAAATTACAACAAACATGCTTATAACTATTCCCAACTCCTCCTCAATCTGTCTCCACGAGCTGACATTGATGCAAAGCATATCTCCCACAGTTACAATTAATGTGCAGCTAACCAATACTTTTTTTGGCTGGTTTTTTCAACTAATGGCAGAATAATACAATTAGTTTTTTTTAATACTACGCAGGGTATTTTTTAACTACGCGGGAGATTTTACCAGTCGATATCTATCTACATTGTTGTGCTAGTTTAATGATCCAATGAAAATGACACAAATATCTTTGCTCTTTTCCTTTTTCTATTTCCCTTTTTTTAAATATTTAAAATGTGATTTTATAAAGTATAACTCCTTTCATTTGTATTATTAAATTGTTGATATTGTTTTTATGGTGAGGATTTTTTTATGAAAGTTACGATAATTAAATTCGAAAAGAATGTTTATGCTAAATTTATTATATAATAATAAGAGTTTGGAGGAAGTGATTTCATACAAATATTATCTCTTCATCATTAGTTCAATAGGAACTATAGCACCCACAAAATGATAAATGGAGAGTGGACAACTTATCATGGAAAACACTTTGGCTATGGGATAAGAAGAAATTAATCATGGAGAAAGATAGATCACCTTAAAAAGTATTTAATAACTTATAATCTCAAATCAAAGGCAATGCATCATATCCTATCCTCCTCATAGAAGTAAGTTTTCCTACATTAAGAGAACGACTACGAATAGGTACCTAATTTACAAGAACATGATAAACAACATGGAAGACAAGAGGCCTCCTCAGATTTCTTCAAACTCAAATCAAAACCTCTGATGAATTAAGTGGGTTGGAATAATGATGCCAGACTAAATCATTGGAATAAAGGAAGAGGTCACTCCACGGAATAACAATAATATTAAAATATTATTACATCTAAATTTAAGGAGAAATTGTGGTTCTATAAAGAATTAGAGGATAAAAGAAAATTAAAATAGTGTTGAGAGGAGATAAAAACCTAATATAGAATATCAATATCTCTTTATTTTGATTGGAGTAAAAAGAAAATCGACATTGCTAAAATAAGAAAAACTCTCACAAGCTCCATAGTGAAATAAGGTATTGGACAATTCCTACAATGTTGTGGGTAGAAACAAATTGTCATCTTTGTGACACTAAGAGGGTTGAAGATGAAAAACAATTTCTCTTATAATATCTTGCATACACCTACATTAAATCATAATCTCAAAATATTTGTTACAATGCCAACCTTCCAAACCATTTAACTCATTAAATCTAAATAAAACCAAATAATTTCCTTACCTTTCTTAAGGTACATAAACAAATTTGGATTACATGGAGATAAGGATGGATTGTATTATTCATTTGTTTATACATCTATACCTACATAATCTTGACCTTTCGATTCATCTTCCAAAAGGTCTATTGGACTCCCAATGACCACTCCTATCACTTGACTATTCATATTCAATCAAGTGAATAACCCTAATAGATTACTTTTCCAACAATCTCAAAAACATTTTTGTAAGTACAAAACAAGTATACAATGATGACTCAAACTTTGGATAAATATTTTCAACTATACATAAACCATTACTTAGTATACTTATTAATATTTTAATATAAGACTAGTTTAATCTTAAGTTTTTTTAAAGTTGTTTGTATAATTTTACATAATTATAGGTATGTTAGAAAGAAGTAAGTTGCGGTGGCACTATTTTTGTTAGAATAGTATTTTATCTTTTTCATTCACATTGATGATATCATTTTTTTGTGTGGAGCCTTTCGCATTTTCACAACTAATAAATCACAAATATTTATGTTTTAGCTCTTAACTTCATCATGTCAATGAACACTAAAAGACAAAGGTTCTCATCATCAAATCCAAGAAAATAAATAATTCTAAGAGAAAGCTAATCAATACAAATATCTATAAGTATAAGTTGATCTTCATCACAAGCTCAACTAGAACTATGGTGATGAGAAAATGATTGCATAAGGAGATAATCCTATTTTGGTCATGAGAACCATTGTAATGCATCATTTTTTTTGTTTTGGGAAAAAATAAAGACCTTTTGTATACTCTTGTTATTCCAATGATTATATATGGATGTGCAATTTGAGGTTGTAGCATTTATAGAGAAACTTAGAAAAAATTAGAGCAAATTGAAGCATTTTATAATTTTTAACCTTGAAATTAAAAGCAATACACCCTATCCAATCCTCCTCTTAGATTTTGGGCTTCCACCAATTAAGAATAAGGCTATGATTAAGTACATAATGTGCCCCCGGATGGGGTGACATGCGACATACCATTGACACTGGGCTTAGCACTAAGCCACAACATAAATGTTGATGGCCGCCACCCACAAGCCTGCATTTACAATGGTGGACGGCCATAACAACAGTTATACGGTGGAGGGACACCTCCCTCGCGCGATCACTCTCGCTCACAGTGCACTAAACATGACATGGTTTAAGGAGGGTCAGGTGACTTCGACCTCTGGTAATTTTTTTTTTCATGTGCCTGGACAGAGTGGGTCTGCTCCTACTTCGGCTCTCCTCTTCGCATGGGAGCTCTGGTGCAGTCCTGTATCCTTCTCGTCATGGCTCATTCCCATCTCACTGCAATTCGTTGAAGAAATTCCCGGCAATTTGCTTTTTCTTAAGCCTGGCCAGAGTGGGTCTGCTCTTGCTCCGGCTCTCCTCTGCGTCTGGGAGATCTGGTGCAGCCCATAATCCTTCTCGTTCCGGCTGCAACCTCACTGCATTGTCATCCATTCCCTGGCAATTATGGACAGAAAGCGAGGCAGGTCTCGCCATGGCTCGGCCTGGTACACCCACAAGGCGTAGCGGCAAAGGAAAGAAAAGCTGGAGCGTGCATTGGCGAAAGAAGGCTCGAGCTGAGAAATTGGCTCTGCATGCCATCATTGCGGAGATAGGAGCCAGATGTAGCAGTGAAGCACGACAATTAAGCCTGGAGACAGGCAGGAGGATGGTGCTAAGGACGCGTTTCCCACCTATTACATGGAATAATTTCCATTCATGGAGGACTTGACGACCACCCCGAAGCCCCAAGCCATGGAGGTGATGCACCGGGATGGAAGCGGCCCAAAAATTGCTCTGGTAGATGACATCCCCGGGTGCATTATTGAGGAAATTCCCTGGCCGAGTGACTACAGCCCCACCAGCCATGGTATGCAGGTAGAGTTCAAGGAAGAAACGCGAGATAAAACCAGAGCAGACGTGAACACGAACAACAATCGCTTAGCGAGGAAGGAAGAAGTGGATGGTGCAGAGCTGATGGAGCTTGATGTTGGAATTGGAGCAACCGTGGAATTGAGGGATGTATCCCTCAACGACATGGGTGATGGCTTGCATGGCTCTCTCCTCCGTGCAGAGAACCTGACTCTGGTGTTCGAACTCTGAGGCCACATGGAAGACCTGGAGCATAGATCCCTTCTCATGGGCCAACATCTAGACCTTCTCGTTGATGCATACTCCAATGTTCCAGCTAAGCGGAAGTGCCCTCTCTGCGTGTAGGAATTTTCCATCCCGGCTGGGTCCAAACGACAGACAAACAAGGGCGACAGGTCACCGGGTATCTAGGTCTTTTATGCTTTTCCTGGTTCTTAGTTTTATCATGCTACTGTTAAATGTCTATTTGGACTATAGTCATCTGTCCTGGTTTCCTCTGGGCAGGACAAATGCTATTTTGTTTCTTGTTTTATCATGCTACTGTTTCATTCTCTCCAAACTATTCTAGTTTCCGGTAAACGACAACATTTTTGGTGACTCAGACCTATATCACTATACATTTTGTCAAAGTTTCTTCGATAAATTAATATAGCAGGTTCCACCTTTTTTACTCAAAAAAAAAAAAGTACATAATGTACAAGTATAAGATAATAATCGTTAAAGACAAGATTCTTCTTCAAGTAAAAACCACTTGAGACTCAATGGAGGGAAGAATAAATATGAAAATTCTTGATTGAACCATTGGAAGATAGATGAAAAGGGCACTCTACAAAATATTGATACCATTAAAAGAATTGTCACAATAAAATTTAAATAGAAATTATGGTTTAACAAATAAATAGAGAATAAAAGAAAGTTAATGAATTATAAAGAGATTATTAACCCCAAGATAAAAATTCAAAAGTATATTTTTACTATAACTAGCTTAAAGAAGAAAATTAGCATTCTTAAAATAAGATCAAACTCTCATGAGCTTCACAATGAAAGTGAACATTGCAAAGAAATAAAACACTATGGGAAAAAATAATTTGTTATATTTATAATACAAAGAAGGTGCAAGATACCAGATATATAAAATATGCAGAACAGGAACGAAATGCTAGAAATAACAGAATAACAGTAAAATATCCAGCATAATCTTCACAATACACAGAAATGATATAC
>JZKD02S1600894.1:18155-32602 GCA_000966675.3 Picea glauca
TAGGTCTTCTTACATCCGCCTAATTCTCTTTTATTGAAAGGTCTTATTAATATTGACCTTTATTACATCCGAATACATTAATCTACCCATGTGCGGGTTAGGACCTTAACAGAAGGAGGAGGATGATAAACATTGTCTCTTACATTTCCTCTGCACACATTAGGTCTTAATTTCACAATATTCAAATAATATTAATGATATTCATGACTTGTTAACTCATGAAATAGCTAGGAACATTTCTCTAATCTTTTTTATCATATAAATAAATTGTTAAAATAAAATAATTGATCCCTTATCAATTTATTAAGGTGCAACATACCAAAGTTGGTTTCAGTAGATGGTAGTCATCATCATCGTTATAGTTATTAAAATATTTTAGCAAACCTTTGAAGTGTGTGAAGGGTAATGCCCAAGGAATTAGTGATAGATGTGTTTGCATAAGGATAGGAAGAATTTGTGTTGTTCTCGACCTTCCATTTGGTAATATGATGATCAAAAGCACAAAGGGAGGGGTTTTCTTAATCTTAATGGAAATATGGCTCATGTTCTCATGGCCTTAGTGTGGATATCATGTGGAATTCTAATATTGGTTGTATTTTATATCATGAAGGTTTTGAAATTCTTTCTAATTTTTCTCTTATAAAACCTTTTGAACAACGAATGGTGCCACTTGGATATGTCTCATGCTTCTAGAAAAATTCCATGGATCGTTCAAGACTTCAAATCCCTTCAACAAAAATGTTCAAACAATGCCACATGTTAGTGGAGAGAGATGGGTATTTTCATTTTGTAAGCATTTTGGGGTTTCTAGCCTAGGGTATATTTTTGGAGTTGCATTCCTCCAATATACACAAGTTTTGAAAGAACCTTGGATTTACTTGAATTCTATAATTATGCGAGGTAATGCGCTTTGGGATAATATGGTTCCTTTTGTTCTCCCATAATTCAAAGTTTCCTATCAAACTTCACATTGGGTTTTAATGTCATTCATGCTATTTTGGATTAGTAAAGTAGAAAGATAAATCGTTAGGTAAGAAGTAACAAGGACATACACAAAAGGACCACATGATGGTTTGTTGTGATAGTAACATTTTTTATGATTGACAATGTCATACCATGTATGTAGGACATATGTGCATAAAGGATGTTAATCTAGATGATCAAGGGAAGAATTAGTAGGACACATGGTAACAAGATGATAAAGGGAAGAATTAATAGGACACATACTAACAAGATGATCAAGGGAATAATTAGTAAGACACATGGAAACAATAAAAGTGGTACATCATGGAATGACCTCAGTAGGAAAGGTTGAGAAGACACATGGCAAGGATAGAGGGTTCCATTTGGATATCATGAAGACAATACATTGGTATGAGGATAACATGTGTCACTTTTAGGGATTGACATGTACAATTAGTACATATGGAAATCAATTTAGTGAAGTTTTCTATTTTTCTTTAAAACTTCTCTAAGTGTCAAACAATGCATTTTAAAAGGGGTTTTAACTAGATCTTCTAAAGTGTGTCAGGTCCATTTGGCTAGGCTAATATTTCCCTTAATGATTATGGATTTCAAATTTTCCCCCTTACATGATGCTAATTTTAATTTCAATTTATAACCTAATCGAGTCTAGTAGATTAGAGACTTATGCTCTCCAAAAAGGAAAATTTTAGGGTCTAAATTATTTCCATGGGTTAATTTTTCTTTTTTTTCCCAGAAAACAATTAGCTAATTTCCATTTTTTCTAAACTTAATCACCAAAATTCTATAGGATAAAAGTATTTTACTTTAAAAATATCCAAAATTTTCTAATAACTTTATAAAATCCTTATAAATTTGAATATTTTTACAAAAATATCGCGAAACATTTTATAATTGGCATTTTAAGAATTAGTAAGATTCACCAGTGTTTCTACACTTTAAGATAAGTATCGATCCTTAAAATTTTCAGTGGTCCCCAAGTGCATAACCCTTCCAACAGAGTCCATAAGAGATTAAAAGTAGGAATTCATAAATATTTTTAGTCCAGAGCTAGTTGGGTGCATTTGAAAATTTAAGCCAAGAAAATCATAAAGGATAGAATACTCTTGAAAAAATAGGGTCATGCCATGTGACACAATTTTAGGTAGATAGGTGGATGCTCATACAACAAAGAACAATGGATGATTATGATATAGACCAATCAAAAGGTTCAATACGAAAGTTTCCCCTACCACACCAATAAATTTAGATTAATAGAATGGTGTGAAGAAAATGACCCTTTTTAACTACATAGACTTATTTGTGTTCGACAACTAGAGTCATTCTGGACATAGCCAAGAGGTTGTTCCATGTATATTTCTTCTTTCAAATCCCCATGCAAGAAAATGGATTTAACATCCATCTGATGGACCTCCCATTTATGCGAGATAGCAAGGGAAAGAACAAGGCAGATGGAATTTATTTTGGCTACTGGGGAAAAGGTTTCATTATAGTAAATTAATTCAACTTGGGAAAATCCTTTGGAAACTAATCAATCCTTGTTCCTTTCAGCACTTCCATCTGATGCATACTTAGTTCTGTAGACCCATTTACATATGAAAATTTTTCTTCCTTTTGGAAGAGGTACAAGTCTCGAGTATCATTTTCCATTAAAGAACGATAATCTTCATTCATTGTTGTATCACAATCTGGATGACATGAAGCTTCTACAAATGTCTCTGGATCCTGAATCTCTGAAATTTGAGCCAAAAAGAGAAGAGGCTCGCTGGAACTGAGAATGTGTCTAATATTGATCTGAAGGATCACCAACAAGATTACCAACTACTTCTCATGTTGAGAAGACACATCTAGAAAGCGATGGTGCCAGTGTTGATTCAAGTTCAATGAACTCATCTTGAGGAAGGTGAATAGGAAGAGATGGATTTTCATCCTCTCTATCATCATTTGAAGAAGAAATCAGAATAGGAATATAATAAGGAAAAAATGCTGACAATGGCTTGCAGGCCAAAGAAGGAACAATTGTTGAATTAGGCTTGCAGGCTGAGAGATTTTCATCAAATTTAACATCTCTTCTAATAATAATTTCATTACAATGTGGTTGAAGAAGTCTGTAGCCTTTCAAATCTTCAGAATAACCAACAAATATACACTTCTCACTTTTAGGTTGCAACGCTTTCCTTTTCTCATTAGGTATGTGAGCCCATGCTATACTGCCAAATACACGAAAGTGACTTACAAATGGTTTAATTTTAGTCCAAGATTCTTCCAATGTTATATTTTTAACAGCCTTTGTGGGAGTGTGATTTACTATGTAATTTGCAAAGTTGATGGATTATGCCTAATACTTTATACTTAATCCCTTAGATTGGATTATACAATTAGCCATTTTAATGTGCCTTTATTTCTTTCAGCAACACCACTTTTATGTGGTGTATATGGAACAATGTGTTTCATTTGGATTCCCTGTGTAGTGTAGTAACTTGTAAAATTATCAAGTTCACATATTTGCCTCAATTATATGTTCTTAAACTTTGAGTTTGATGTCTAGACTGCTTTTCAACAAGGGCCTTGAAGGCCAGAAATTTGTCAAACACTTTTCTCTTAAATTTTAAGAAGTAAACCCAAGTACTTTTGGAAAAGTCATCAATGAAAGTTAAGAAATACTTGCACCTAGAAAAATAAGGAGAAGAAAGTGGACCACACAAGTCACTGTGAACAAGCTGCAAAGGGCTTGAGGCATGCTAAGAGGCACGTTTTTCAAAACTGTCCCGATGATTTTTTTCGATAGCACAACTAAAACAAACACCATCTGTGCATGAAACAAAGGGAAGACCAATCTCCATTTGTTGATTACAGGATTTCTTAAATGATCAATAGTTTAGATGACCAAGCCGCTCATGCCATAGTTTGCTCAAGTCATCGCTATGGGCAACAAAAAATCGATGGAAAAGATGATGACCCAAAGTTGTCAAACTTGTACAACCTGGTAATATCATCAACAATTCCAGTTGCACTAACATGTTGAGGTTCATTTAGATCCTTGATTATAACTTTGTGAGGTGAAAAATATATGGTTTGACCTTCACCTGAATGAGCAATTTGATATACTGATAGAAGGTTACAGGAAATACTTGGAACACATAATACATAATTGAAATCACCATTATCTACCTGAACTATTCCAGATCCTACAACAATAAGAGATCTATCACCAACCAATTTTTTTTTCTCGGTGTTACATTCATTTAGAGTAGAAAATATGGCTTTCTCCTTAGCCATATGATATGATGCTCCACAATCAATAATCCATTCATCAAAAGAAGAAGTATAAGTTGCATTGAAGGAGAAACCCGAAGCAGAAAGTGCATGTACATGAGAAGAAGAAGAGTTATAATCAATATTGACGTTTTTCTTCTTCATCACTACTTCTAACCTTGTCATCTTCTTGAAACATTTGGACTCATCATGACCATCTTTCCCTCAAAATTTGAAATGTCTATAGTCTTCTTATTTTTAGAATTTGCTCCTTTGTCACCATTAGGAGCTGAAGATGTCTAAGTGGGTTTGGGACCCTTGTTTTTCTTGTTTTTGTGGCGAGGATATTTCTTCTTGGGATTCTTGGGTTTATCTTTCTGTTGGGTGACTAAGGCTTTGTTGGAGGCACCTACAATGTTGATCACTCCTAGTTGTACAAGATTATCTTTCTCTCTAATAGAAGCATCACAAAAGGACTCAAGAGTAGGTTTTTGATAAGCTTTCCCTAGAGCCTCTCTCATGGCATAAAAGTTAGATACAAACACAAAATATGCACTACCTAGCTTAGAAAGAATAATATAAATGCAAGGCTCTTCCTCCAACTTTATGTTACACTCTTCACATAAAATTCTAAAGTGTTTTAAACTTAGATAGACAGTCTTCAATGTAAGAAAAACCATTTGGACTTAAAGTCAACATCTGATTTTCTAACTGATGTGCTCGAATAATATTGTGTTTACCAAACACAGATTCAAGCTTTTCCCAAGCTTCATCGAGGTCATCAATTTCTTGAAGGTGGAACCTTAAATCAGGAGAGATGGACATTATGATCAGTCCATGTGCTTCATCATTCCTATTATCCCATTTGAGTTTGTTTTCATCATTAGTGGGTTCTTTTTCCTTTCCCAAGGTAATATGGTATATTCTTTTACATCTTAATAAATCCTCAATATGGGATTTCCATTGGAAGTAGTTGGTGCTGGTAAGAAAAAGATCACTAGAAGAAGTCATATTAAATATGAAGATAATATGGATTTAAAAGATGAAATTGATGATCTGGATGGAAAGATCTTGAAAAATTAGGCAGTTTTAAAAATAAATGGCACTGAAAACAGACTTCGGATGTGAAAGTTATGCCCTTTTAAAAAATGTATAAATGGTAACCAAAGATCCATGTGGCAAGTAGAAGTTGGTCCACATGGTGATACCCCTCCAAATAACCTCACTTTTACAAATAAGTTTCTTTATGAAGTGACCCACTTTTATAAAAAGAAGCAGGGATCACTTTTACAATGAAGTTACTTTATAAAAGAAAGTTGCATGCAAAATAAATAACTTTAAAATAAAATATTAAAGCTACTTATAGTGATTCACTTTTATACTTGAAGTGAAATACACTTTACAATGGATGCATGAACTTTTATAAAAAAAGTAACAAAAAAAGGACTTGAACTCAATTCCTCTTACTTAATAAGACAACTATTAACCAAGTGAGATAGCAAAAACATATTTTATTGTTTAGAAGGAGAAATGTTGTTGTTGTTGAAAATGACCTTGGAGAGTGTGCTAAAAAAAAAACTATTTTCATACAAAAAAAATGTTCACTTCTTGATGACAACAAGGGTTAGATCTCGCTTAGCTTACCCAAAAAATGCACCTTTTCCTATCAGTTACTTATTTTCCAAGATCGCACGGGGCACGAGGTAAAGAGAATACACAGATATAAAAGAGTAGAAACCAAGAAAAAAACTATATAAAACCAAAATAAAACTAAAATAATACTTTGCAAAAATTTAAAAAGGGTGTATTCAGGATTTATACCTCCAAATCTGACTGAAATGGCTGTATCTTGGGAAAACAAAAACCTTTTAGAGTGAAATGAAAAATTTTCATGACTGAAACAAATGATCCAGACTTAATGGAATAGTCCTCTTATCCTAGAAATGTAAAAAAATGGCAGAAACTAGAGATGAGGAAACTCATCTCTAGATCTACAACGGGAGCGGGCTTCAAACAGGCTCTGATACCATGTTCAACAACACATGTATTCCAACAGAGGATGAAACCTTCATTAACCACTCACAGAACTAGATCAAAGATCAAAACAACAATATTTTGATGTGGTAAAACCCCTACGAGGAAACATCCACGACCCTAGCCAACATGATCACTTGGAGCAATTTATTAATGGAAAAGAAAAAGATTACAGAGATATTTTACAAGAGAGTTTCACAATTGATCATCGGAAAATGACCCTCCTTTCTCTTTAAATAGAGATCATGGACCAATCGGGTGTTAAGCCATGAATCAATGTAGCTATTAAGATCGAGGATAATATGAATCGTTGGATCACTCTATGTCGGGAACATATCGTGACCGTCAGATTTCCTAACTACAAATGCATACTAATGAATACTAAAAAACACACTTTTACCTAATGACACATTAGACCAAGTATATATTAACTAACTCCTAAGTGTCTAAATATCCTAACAATCCAATCAAATGGCCCAATTAGACCTTTATTTTTTGAAATGAAAATCCCTCCAGTTATGAGCTATCTTCCATATGCAATGTAAAATGTTCTTCTAAGCTCTCTAATATAAATGTAGAAATGAATATGAAAAGTAATCTATCTAATCTAATTGCATAAATTAGATAAAATATGAGATGGATATGGTGAATGAAATGTAACAAATGAAAGACAACAAAGAAACACTAGGATCAAAGAACAATTCTTAAAATGAAACATGATAAATGAAATACAATAGCAAGAATAGTCTATGGTATCCCCTAGCCTAGGCATAACTAAGGAGATCATGTCTTGAGGCCCACAGGTCCGAGACATGGAGTACCAAGATCCAGACAACTTGATCATGGCCTTGGATGGCCCCTCTTTTCTTCAATGCAATCCACATATCACCAACAACAATATCCATCACACCAGCATGGTCTTGAGGTAGCTGTGAGTCTTGATCCATGAGGTAATGAGTCTGGGTATCATGGTATGTATCACTCTGATTTATGAAGAACTTGAATATGTTGTATTCAATCCATCTTCATTTCATGATGTTTTCTTGGAAATTATGCTCTTTACCTCGTTCATACCTAGAAGGGTGACATGGTGCCCTAGTAAGTTGATTTCCCTTTAGGATGGGTTTCTACTGGGTGAATCTATGAAAAGTCATCGTTTGTTCCCTCCATACGTACCACTTTCCATATTTATTCCTTTCATCTCCCCTATCCTTTTTTGGGCATTGGTATTGGCTACACTAGGAAGGGTTGTACCTTACCTCACGAGAAGAAGGGGCTAAAGGCCCAGAGGGTAAAAGTAGTTGGAAAGTGTTAAAATCCAATTTGAAACCTTCGAGTTCCTTTTCCCAAGGATCCTATAAAAAGTAGTGAAAATACTCTTAGTAAGAAAAGGGGACCCATAAGATAATATAAACATTCAAGGTACTAGTTGATGGATATGAGGTCTCATCATAAGCTGACCTATTATGACCATGGGCATGTAGCGGTATGACAGTACCACCTATCTGGTCTCCAAGCCAGGGTAGTGGTTCTTGGTGGCATAGCTAAGAGAAAGGGGGTCTCATCACGATCCAACCTTTTCATTTTTCGTGAAATGTTTGCGGATAACATTGTCACCTCTGGTCATCAAGCCAGGACAATGGCCCTCAACTATTTCCTTGAAGCAAAAGAACAAAAGATCAAAATAAATAAAGCTAAGAGTAAAAGGCAATGAATGGGATAGGAAACAATTTCATTTATGACAAGGTGAAAGTCTCCCTCTACAAAGGCACCCACAGGTAAGACTTTACATTTCCATGTTATTACATGCACCCCATGCCCAATTTTTTACCTCATGCCACCTCATACCCTTACATGAATTGGAATAGATCTCACTTGGGAACACCCCAAACTTAAGAGAGGTTAGTTGAATGGGACACCCTGAGACCTTATCCAAAACTAACTTACCAAATTGCATAACGTCTTTGAGAATTTTTCTGGGTTAAGGGGGGTTTTATGCACATGTTTGGGTAATTTAATTATTGGATGTGATTTGCATGCTATGATCCATGTGACTTATGAACCCCATAGAGGGCGTACTTGTTGTTATTATAGGACTTTTCCTGGTGGACAGGTACACATGAGGGAATGATTAGCTTGGACCTTCATGGGGCTTAAATCCCACAGATGGATGTTAAAACGGAAGCCAGGGGTAAGAGGAGATTGAAAAACTTGCATTGGAGAAAGAAGGACTTGCCTTTGGAGGCACCTTGGAAGACCTAGACCCAAGGGACATTTCTCTTCCCACATGGAATTTATCCCTTGAGGGACCCAAACATCACCATGATATCCCTAGACATCATCCAGAGTTGGGGTTTCATCTTTGGAAGCATTTGTGAGCCTAGTGCCACGTGTGGGCATCATTTTAGGCCTCTGGAGGCCAAGCGCTCCACTTTCCTAGCTCAACGTTCTATACTTGGGGCTCAACTTCACCCTATAGGGGAATTATGTCTAATCCAGGTGGATATCGGTGGCCACCCACCTTTTCCAACTTGCTCAAAACAGTTTTCTGGCAATTTTGGCAACTTACTATTTTTAGCAGTTTTTAACTTTCGAGGCCATTTTGAGGGACTAAATGAAGGTTTTTCGAGACCGAACTTCTCAATGATATCCAAAGGATCTCATTGAACCCCCTAAATGAATCTCCTCAACAATACCTTTCCAAATGGCTATCATGCACCTAAAACAAAGATTGTATGCAAAACTTACAACCCCGGGAAGTTGATGTACTAACTTACCTAAACGAGGCCCACATGACTTTTGGCGCATCATCTCCTAGGGTTAGGTTTTTGGACGTCTAGGGTTTTTGACATTCATGTTTATTGTAAAATGCCTTCAGAGCCTCATTTTAATGGTCTTCTTGTGAATGAGCGCATCTGTCACATCTCTTCTCAGAGATGAGCCGCCACCATTCCAACAAGCTTATTTTCCGCTGCATTTTACAGTTTCAACTTATTTCCTTATTGGATAGAAAAATAGTTTTATTGTATCTTTGTTATTCTGTGTTAAGCATCTTTTAATAATTTGTATTAATTTGGTTCTACTCATAAAATCCATATCAGTAGTATTAGAGCAGTCTGCTCCTTGTCATCTTAATGCATGTCCCCAATGAGGTCAGGGTACAAAGAATTGGGTCTTGAGCTTGTTTCTATTGAGGAAAAAATCCCTCGCACATCCAAGTGACCTCTCATGGTAGGAGAAAAGAAATATCATGGGACAGGAGATCCTTTCAAAATGTTGCTTGAGGAAGGCCTCACACAACAAAGGAACGAGATGATGGATGGTTTCGTGCAAATCCTTCGATGGCTATCAACAGGCGACGCATCTTCCTAGAGCAGAGGTGCTGCCCCCTTCAAGGTACAAATCAGCTTCAATATTCCTATATTTGAAGGTCAGATAGACACATATGTTGTAGAAAAGTGGTTGAATCTACTAGAAGGGTTTTTTTTCTATCCATAACTTTTCGAATAGAGAAAAGATTACTTTTGCACTCCTTAAAGTTGTTCCCCATGTCAAAGATTGGTGGGAAACTTTCTGTGAGTAAAAGGAAATAGAAGAACCCTCATTATTTATAGTCGCGACCACCTAGGAATCCTTCAGGGATGTTATTAAGGAACAATACTACCCTGTCGGAAGTTATGACAACTTGTATACCAAATGGACCACGTTGCGGCAAGAAAGAGACCAAGCAGTGCCAGAGTTCACAAATATCTTCCATACCTTGCGCTCCAAGATAGTTATCAAAGATTCAGAGTGACATCTAGTGCTCAAGTATCGTGGTGATCTACATAGATATATCCAGACCAAAATGGAATTTCTGGACATCTCGTCATTGGGCACAGCCTATCGATATGCCATCAAAATCGAGCAGAAGCTCAAACAAAAGACGTGGAAATTTGGGACTCGGAACACCTCACAAAAAAATCTAGGAAGGGGCATCTCCAACCCACAAAAAAAGGACAGAGAAAATATGGACAGCATCAGGACAACCAGTCCAAGCCGCAAGAAAATAAGGACACCGGAAAGACAAAGAAATATACCGGGAAGTGGTGTGACTTCCATAAGAGCCCTTGGCATAACACTATTGATTGCCGCTCAAAGTAGTCGTTGGTGGTCGAAGTGAAAGCCTCTGAATTAGATGCAGGTTTTGACTCTGATTCAGAACCAGAAAGGGGAAGACATATCATTGACGCGGAACCTAGTGCCACCATTGCTACCACCAAGCTCCATACTGGTGAACCAGATTAACCAGAAGAAGGTGAGCGCCTCTTCCATTCATATATGTGGGTAAAAGGAACCCCTCTACACTTCATCGTTGATAGCGGTAGCTAGACGAACCTCATCTCAGAAGAGGTCATCAAGCGGCTGGCCTTGCCAACAATGTTGCACCCACAACCCTACACCATTGGATGGCTCTGCCAAGGAAGCGATCTCCACGTCAGCCAACAATGTCGATTGTCATACGACATCAAACCCTTCAATGATGAGGTATTGTATGATGTTGGTCCTCTCGAAGTTTGTAATGCTCTTTTGGCCCAATCTTATTTATGGAAACATCATGTTGTATATGAGTCTAGGCCTCGTACTGTTAATATTACTTTGAATAGGAAATTGTATAGGATACCTGAGGCAGTCCATCCTAGTTCTATTTCCTTTATCTCTGCCAAGCAATGTAGGAAGGTCATCTCTCAGACTGGTAAATTTGTATTCTTCGTGATTCTCTCTCAGAGTGAGAGAAAGATCGCAGCCACATCCAGGGCCTCTGCGACCAATCTCTCCACACAATAGAATCAAGTGGATAAGGTCGTGGAAGAATACTCAGATATGTTCTCCTCTCCTACCGGGGTACCTCTGCACTTCCAGGTCAAGCATCCCATCGATTTGACCCCAGGTGCACTGCTACCCAATGGGCCAGTCTACTGTCGCTTTCTGTTAGAAAATGAGGAGATCAAATGACAGATCCAATAACTTCTCCACAAGGGGCACATATGTCCCAGATCATCGCCTTGTGGGGGCACAATCATGTTGGTGCAGAAGAAAGAAGGGACCTGGCGAATCTTCATTGATTACCGGTCCCTGAATAAAATCACAGTTTGAAACTGGTACCTGATTCCTTGAATCGAGGACCTCCTTGATTATATCACAGGGGACAAATACTTTAGTAAGGTTAATCTGAAGTCTGGCTACCACTAGGTCCCAATAAAACAAAGAGATGTATGGAAAACCCCCTTCCAGTCAAAAGAAGGTTTTTTCGAATGGCCGGTCATGCCCTTTGGTTTGAAATTTGCTCCAACAACTTTTATGAGGATGATGGATGATATCGTACGACCTTTCACCAATAATTTTCTAGTGGTGTATCTAGATGACATTCTCATCTATAGAAAGACTTGGGAAGAACAATTGCAACATATTCAATAGGTTTTGCACACCTTGTGGCAACACAAACTATATGAAAACTTGGAAAAATGATCCTTCGAAATGGACATGGTCAATTACTTAGGCTACATCGTTGATCGACATGGTGTGCATGTGGATCCAGCCAAGATCCAGGTCATCCGTGACTGGCCAACCTCAACCACACTCACTAAACTTTAGATCTTCTTAGGCCTTGCAAATTTCTATCACAGGTTTGTGTTTGGATTATATCATATTGCATGGGCCCTCAACCAAGTAACCAGGGGTGGCGGTAAAGAAAAATTTGTGTGGGGCCTGTCCCAAAAACAAGCCTTCGATTACATGAAGAAGCATTTGTGCTCATCCCCAATACTTTCATTACCAGACCTGAAAAATCCATTTAAGATCGATACAGATACTTTAGACTATGTTGTGGGTAGTTTTCTCACTCAACACGACCACCCTATGGCATATCATAGTGATACACTATCATATGATGTCCGTAAGTACCCTAATTACGACAAATAAATGTAATCCATTGTGCAAGCCTGCCACCAGTGGAGACATTACATTCTTGAGAAGGAGACAATCATCGACATTGATCACAAGCCACTATAGTTCATGCAGACCCAAGGAAAATTGTAAAATGACCGCCATCATAAGTGTTCCACATACTTACAATAGTTCCACCTCAACATCAAGTATAAAACAGGAAGTACCAACCAAGTTGTTGATTTCCTCAACCGACCTACAGTCACGAGACTCACCACGGTGCTAGACTCTTGTAGCCACGATACCTTCGGATGGCCCCACCTCTATGAGATAGACCCTGACTTCTCCACCACCTACCAAATGTTGGGCGCCAACTCAGTGGTCGCTAATTTCAATCTTCAAAATGGGTTGTTGTGTCGTGTGGGCCATCTTAGCATTCCATCAAGCGAACACGCGAAGCTTATTTGGGAAGATAACTAAATTTGGGTGGGAGGACACTTTGGCATCGAAAAGACAGTGGAAATGATGCAGAAACATTTATACTGGCCGAAACTTTGATAGGATGTCAACAAGTATATTAGGTCATGCACCATCTGTGCTATTTCTAAACCAACCACTAAGAAATGTGGCCTGTACACCCCTCTGCCTACTCTTGATAGGCCGTGGTAATCCATCTCAATGGAATACATGTCGAGCCTCCCATCCACCAAGAGGGGAAATGACTTTGTTTTTGTGGTTGTTGATCACTTTTCCAAGATGGTGATTCTAGTCGCTTGCAAGAACAACATCACAGCATAAGCCACTTCTAAGATCTTCTTTGAACGAGTATGGGTACATTTTGGGATACCAAAAACCATTATCTTATACCATGACAGTTGGTTCCTCATCACATTCTAGTTGAGCCTCTGGTCCCTTCTAGATACCAATCTCAACAAATCCCCAGACAGATGGCCAAACTGAGGTCGTCAATCGGATGATCGTACATATCTTTCACATGTACAATTCAAAACAACCCCGCACATGGGATGAGAGTCTTCCCTATGTCTAACATATCTACAACTGAGCCATGCATATCTCAACTGGCCACAACCCCTTTCAGGTGGGCTTGGGATTCCAACCATTGGGCCCCATGGATGTTGCACTACCCCAGGTGACCACCTCGGCTGACTCGTCCCCTGCTCCACCAGAATCTGATAAATCCACCTGGTTCATTGAGTGGATCTAGAACATCTGAAAATAGGTTTAGGATATTCTACATAAGTCTAATGACAAGTACAATCAGTGCCATGATCAACATCGGGTGCCACATAAGTTCTAGGTGGGAGACAAATTTTGGTTGCACTTGAAGAAAGAACGCCTTACAGGGGCCCATCGGAATATTTTCCCACTCCTTTATGGGTTGTACATCATCACCAAGGCTGTGGGTGAAAATTATTTTGAGCTCAACATTCTCCCTTTCCTTGGCCTGCACACATTCTTCAACGTGGCTCTCCTTCAACCATATTTCCCACCATTATTGGACACCTCAAAGATAACAGAGAAGTTGAAACCAACAGAGCTCAACCCTGAATGCATGCAACAAGAATCCAATGATAATATTGTGGATACATAGATCAAGGGAACTCGACAAAAAAGTATAGAGCTTTATCGAGTCGTCAAGCCAGGGCAACCCCTACACTAAGGCAAGTGGCTCACTCGGTGCCAAATTCAGTAGAAATTTCCTCATCTGATGGGGGAACTCAATGCAATGGATACCATTGATTTCTAAGGAGGGAGGATTTATATAGGTGGAAATCGGTGGCCACCCACCTTATCCAACTTGCTCAAAAAAGTTTTCTGGCAATTTTGGCAACTTACTACTTTTAGCAGTTTTTAACTTCCGAGGCCATTTTGAGGGCCTAAATGAAGGTTTTTTGGGATTGAGATTCTCACTGATAATCTAAGGCTCTAATTGACCCCCCTAAATGAATCTTCTCGATGATACATTTCCAACGGGCTATCATGCACCTAAAACAGAGATCGTATGCAAACGTTACGACCCTAGGAAGTTGATGTACTAACTTACCCAAACAGGGCCCACATGACTTTTGGTGCTTCATCTCCTAGGGTTAGGTTTTTGGATGTCTAGGGTTTTTGTTAAGAACCAAATATCAATATAGCATAGAAAATCCTCAGAAAAAGTACTCAACGCCTTGAAAAAGAGATAATTTCAGATAATAAGCCTCTTTGAGGGGACAACCTCCTTTTAC
>JZKD02S1600894.1:40551-50950 GCA_000966675.3 Picea glauca
TCAAAATGAAAATGTCTCCTTGGTATATATAGGAGCCTAGGAGGTATAATTACAACTAATGGCCTAAAGCCGACATAAATAAAATAACATTACTAATATAATATGCCCCAATTAAATGGTAATAAGACACTATTAGTGCTTAACAATGTCACCCCTAGAGTGATTCATAGATGCAAATTAATTTTATTTTGTCCAGATTTAATTTGTGTAAAAAACTGGCCAGGTCGGTCTAGTAATTATAAAATCAAAATGAATTTTAGGTTAATTTTTTTATAAATAAGTAGAAAGTGACATTCATTTTCATCACAACTTGTCCTTGGAGACAAGGAGGTCTGAAATTTGTGTCCTATTAGGGTTATTAGCTGAAATAGCGAGGCACCACTCTTGTTTAAGGCTTATCTTTGCAACTTGGATCAATTTTTGGAGTTTTATGGTGATCTTGCATGGTATACTCATGACTATTCTTGGTGCAAGTAAGTAAAATATGAATTTTTTCATCTATTGAATGGTTTTATTTTGATCATACAATATTATGAAATTGCATGGTGTATTTAATGCTTGAAGTAAGAAACTTAAGTTGGTACTTTCTTACTTTTTATTTACCAAGCTTTCACTAAATTGATCTAGTAACTAGTGAAACCATAGAGCCCTAAAATGCTATCACTTTAGAGGCTTTCATTTGGTTATTGTTGCATAATATTTACTCCATAAAAAGGCTAAGGAGAGAAAGGTTCTAGGGCCTAGAAGTTCCTACACCCTAGCACTTTGTTTCTTGAGGTCAAAATCTAGGAGGACTTAAGTTGCTACTCCTCCTAGGATTTTTCCCTCTTAGAATTTTTTGTATTATCATTGATTATCAACCTTAGAAGAAGTCGCCATCTTTGACTCCATTGTCCTAGAAAGGCACTTGTCATCCTCCTTTGACTTTTGACAAGGATCATCAACTTTCAAGCTCAATTCCCTACTTGATACTCTACTAACCTTAACTAACTTTCTGACCTAACCTAGAAATACTAAAAACCATTTTTTTTTTTGATAATCACTGCTACAACTATTATTTTGTTGCTTATATTAGCCTACTAACCATCTAAGTCATCCCAAAATTTGTATAAGGCAAGGTACTACCAATAAGTTTTAAAGTGTGTGTTTAATTGCCTTTCTAATGTGCAAATTCTGAAGTTGTTACCGATGTCATAGCTTCTATTATAATCACTGTTGCAACCCCTAACAACCCTAAAATCATCCATAAAAGCCATTGAGCATTTGTACTAAGCAAACTATAATAATTAGATATTGAAGTAGTGTCTTATTACTTTATTATAGTACTTTTTCTGAATTGGTTTCCATTGTTGTCATCATCATTAATTAATGTTGTTATAATGTTGTTATAAATGAATTATTAATTTTATTTTGTCCAGATTTAGTTTGTGTAAAAAACTTGCCACGTCATCCCAGTAATTATAAACTCAAAATGAATTTTAGGTTAATTTTTTTATAAACAAGCAGAAAGAGACGTTCATTTTCATCACACCTTGTCCTTGTAGACTAGGAGGTCTGAAATTTTCTCCCTATTAGGGTCATTGGCTGAAATAGTGAGGCGCCACCCTTGTTGAAGGCTTATCTTTGCAACTAGGATCAATTTTTGGAGTTTTATGGTGATCTTGCATGGTATACTCATGATTATTCTTGGTGCAAGTAAGTAAAATATGCATTTTTTCATCTATTGAATGGTTTATTGTATGGTTTTATTTTTCTCATACAATATTATGAAATTGCATGGTGTATTTAATGCTTTAAGTAAGAAACTTAAGTTGTTACTTTATTACTTTTTATTTACCAAAGTTTCACTAAAGTGATCTAGTAACTAGTGAAACCCTAGAGCCCTAAAATTTTGGCACTCTAGAGGTTTTCATTTGGTAATTGTTGCATATGTTTTAGTCCATAAAAAGGCTAAGGAGAGCAAGGTGCTTGGGCCTAGAAGTGCCTACACCCTATTACTTTGTTTCTTGAGGCCAAAATATAGGAGGAATTAAGTTGCTACTCCTCCTAGGATTTTTCCCTCTTAGACTTTTATGTATTATCATTAATTAACATTCTTAGAAGAAGCCTCCATATTTGACTCCATTACCCTAGAAAGGAACTAGTCATCCTCCTTTGACCTTTGACAAGGATCATCAACTTTCAAGCTCAATTCCCTACTTGATACTCTACTAACCTTAACTAACTTTCTAACCTAACCGAGAAATACTAAAAACCAATTTTCTACTGTCATAATCACTGATACAACTATTATTTTGCAGCTTATATCAGCCTACTAACCATCTAAGTCATCCCAAAATTTATAGAAGGCAAGGTGCTATCAATAAGTGTTAAAGTGTGTGTTTAATTGCCTTTCTAAAGTGCAAATTTTGAAGCTATTACCGATGTCATAGTTGTTGTTACAACCACTGTTGCGAACCCCAACATCCCTATAATCATTCATAAAAACCATTGATCATTGTACTAAGAAAACTATAATCATCGGATATTGAAGTAGTGTCTTATTACTTTATTATGGTACTTTTTCTGAAGTGGTTTCCATTGTTGTCATCATCATTAATTAATGTTGTTATAAATGTTTGGAAAACCATTTAAGTCATTTATTGACTTGTGTTAATCTTGAGAATCATAAGTGAGAAAGTATTATCAAGTTTGCAAGCCCACTTATATGTTTTCTTGTCATCATAACTTGCAATTTTCAAGATACATTCTTGCTTCTATAATCTCATCTTTATATATAACTTGTTCTAGTAGCACATAATTTGTCTAAGAAGTGACCGATTATAATCGTTGATATCATTGTTACTACTCACATTTGATGTTTCATTGGTAAAGGGCAGCTACAAACCTACTTTCACTTTCCCTTATCCATTTAAAATTTACCCAAGCTACTTCTTTTGTTGAGTGACCTAGAGATGGGGGTGGGTTTTCATCATGTCTTTATGCCTTTCATCAACCGACTAGGTACTAGGATGTCTTCCTTGGAGTGAGGTTTTCATGCTTATAAAGAGAAAGAGGTAACCTATTGGGGTGAAAATGATAGGGCTACCTACGTGTTATGTTAATCTAATCCTACTCGCCTTTAGGATTTGGGAATGTATAGATTCTGTAATAAAAAATTTGGTGTCATTGTCAGGGAACATCGAGTCAATTTTCCTCGAACGACACTTTTTCGGTAAGCCTTTTTCTCAAATCCTTTCACTTTTCAAAGATTACCTGGTGACTCCGATGAGGGTGATTCCCTCTTTTCCTTTTGATAATCCATAAAAGGATTATCTGGAAACTCCACTAATGACTAAGAAAAAAATTGCTTCTCAATGGGACCCAGGTAATTTTAAACCCTTGGATATGAGTGAAATATTGGGGTATCCATGAAAAATTCCTCCAAGGTATGTAAAATGGCTCCCTAAATTCATTAGTGATGATGAGGTTAGAGCCGAAGACCACATGAGCAACTTCTGGTCCTTTTTCAAAATCCATCCTATCAGTGACGATGTTGAAGATCCAACAATGAAATTTTTCTCTACCACTCTTCATGGCGATGCTAGAATATGGCATGATGGCCTCCCTGATTATAGAATTACATCCATGGATCAATTAGAAGAGGATCATATGGTGTTGGTGAAAAAAATTAATCACATAAAGAAGAATAAGAATGAGACCATTAGGGATTTCCATACCAGGTTCTAGAAGTTGTCACAACAACTCCCTAGAACTTATCATCCTAGACCTCAATTCCTCATTTTCCTCTATATCAAGGAATTCTCAAGAGAATCAACATTCCTTATTGATAAAAATGGACCAAGGTCATTCCAAGAAGATTATGGCATGGCCAAAAAATTCGAAGCCAATATATCCTCATCCAAGGAAGAACGATCCTTTGTTCCAAAAGTCAAGATTAGTGAGCCCAAAGATACCCCAAATATTCTTAAGAGAATAGATTTCCTTGAGACCTTCGTTGAAGAATTAACAAAAATTTAGAGCAAGGAATCAATCAAAAAGAGGTTGAGGAGAGGGATCTTGATGAAGGTTACCAATCCCATGGGGAAGAGCAAGAATTTACTGATGCTTCTACCAAGAATAATGAGGACCTGGTTGAAGAGTGAGAGATTGAAGGTACCAAACATAATGATGAAGTATTAATGTGTTCCCCTCTCTCTAATGAATCCATCCGAGATCCTATTCCTCCTACACAAGAAGAAGAGGATTGGGTTAGTCACTTTCCTTTTTGGGTTTTTGACGATACCCTATTCTATGATTCAAAAGGTGAAGAATAAAGGGAATCCTTGGACAAGCTCAACCCTCTATATTATGAAGCTGAATATGTAGGGGTAAGTCATGAGGATGAGGCACTAATGATTGATCTTTCATCTGATGAATTCATCCAAGTATTTGATGCTCTTGCATAGGAAGAAGTGAATACAATTAGTTATTTCCCTTTCAAAGATTTTGAAGATGCTTTGTTTTCTGATTTCAAAAGTGAAGAACAGTTAGAGGAGCCTTTTTATGTTTTAAGCACTTCATGTTATGATAAAGGTAATGACATTATTGATAATACTGACAAGTTCATACATGTTGGGAAATATAAATGGGATGTGATTGGGTATGATGTGGATACTTTTAACGAATTTGTGGGTCATTTCCATTTGTTTCCTTCACAAACATCATATGATATTTTCTATTGATTCTGACATATGGCAACAAGGAGATGGTATAATTACATATGTTTTCCAAACAACCAAGGGTGAACTAGTTCTATGTTCTCTTGATGATTTTTAGTCATACCTTGAGGATTTTGATGAGTATTCCTTTGAGCACTTGGATTTATTCTATGAGGAATATTATCAACCATCGTTTTTCTCATATCTTGATAAAGGTGAGGAAATTGCTTGCCTAAAGCAGGGTACTTGTGAAAAGGGTTTCCAGCTCCCTTCGACTACTTTAACTCGCTTTGTCACTGATGGTGTAGTTGGGAAACATGTCCCTTGTCTTGATTTTTTTCCGAGGAAAATAATTCCTTTAGAATTCAAGGGTAGGTTGAATACCTTAAGAAAAAGTTTATTATCTCAGTCTTTCAACTTTCCCTTAAAAAATTGCCAATCATCCTCTAGGTTCTTGCTAGTCCCTTCCCAAACATCAAGATGTGATGATGTCCAAGGTAGCCAACCTTCAAAATATTTGAGTTAGTATTTTGAGCCTTTGATTTGTCACGATATCTTTCTGACATGGATTGAGCACTTTCCTAGAAGTGTAACTTGGCATAATTTTGTCCCTCCCTCCTGCCTCCATGAACTAGAATTTATGATTTCCTATGATATGATGCATGCTCTAACCCATGTTATTTTTGTTCTTGACTTGTCATTGTTTTGGTTTATGATGAAGCATAGAGGCAAGTATTATGAGGTATTTCTAGGATGGTTTCACTGGTTATATGACTACACCTAGAATTCAACCAATGGGTAATTAGAGATAGGTAGGAACTTGCATCCATTGTATATACCATTTGCATATCATGTTAGCATAGTTGTAGTTACATTTTAATATTGTCTTGATTCATTATGTATGTATGTATGTATGCTCATAATCATATGTTAGACTAGAGGAACTTCTATCATATATGGACGAAGGGATGATATCACCACCCTTGGCATTATTAATATAGTTTGTCAAGATTTAGTAGGCACATGTCATACCAGAGATCTTGAGGTTCTCATGTTCTCTATGATGAGAACATGTCTCCGATTTCAAGCCAGATGTTATCCCCTATCCCAGGGATAACTAAGGAGATCATGTCTTGAGGCCCATGGGTCCTAGACATGGAGTACCAAGAGCCATATGACTTGAGAATGGCCCTGGAGGGCTCCTCTTTTCTTCAGTGCAGTCCACATATCACCAATAACAATATCCATCACACCAGCTTGGTCTTGAAGTATAAGTGAGCCTTTTTACATGAGGTAATGAGTCTGAGTATCATGGTATGTATCACTCTGATTTTTGAAGCACTTGAATATGTTGTATTGAATCCTTAATCATTTCATGATGTTTTCTTGGAAATTATTCTCATTTCCTCGTTCATACCTGGAAGGGTAACATGGTTCCCTAGTAAGTTAATTTCCCTTTAAGATGGGTTGCTACTGGGTTAATCTATGGAAATTCATCATTCGTTCCCTCAATACTTACCACTTTCCATCTTTATTCCTTTCATATACCCTATCCTTTCTTGGGCATTGGGATTGGCTACACTAGGAAGGGTTGTACCTTACCTTGTGGAAAGAAGGGGCTAAAGGCCCAGAGGGTAAAAGTGTTTTGCAAGAGTTAAAATCCAATTCAAAACCTTCAAGATTCTTTGCCCAGGGATCCACGAGAAAGTAGTGAAAATTTTCTTAGTAAGAAAAGGGGATCCATAAGATAACATAAACACTCAAGGTACTAGTTGATGGATAGTAGTTCTCATCACGAGATGACCTATTATGACCATGGGCATGTAGCAATATTACACTACCACCTATCTGGTCACTAAGCCAAGGTAGTGGATCTTGGTGGCATAGGCAAGATAAATGGGTTCTCATCACGAGCCAACCTTCTCATTTTTGTGAAATGTTTTTGGATAACACTGTCACCTCTGGTCATTAAACTAGGATAGTGGCCCTCAACTATTTCCTTGAATCACTAGAACAAAAGATAAAAATAAATAAAGTAAGAGTAAAAGGTAATGAATGGTATAGGAAACAATCACATTTATGACAAGGTGCAACTCTCCTTCTACAAAGGAACCCATTGGTAAGTCATTACATTTACTTGTTATTACATGCACCCCATGCTCAAATTTTTACCTCATGCCACCTCATACACTTACATGACTTGGAATAGATCCCTCCTAGGAAACACCACAAACTTAAGAGAGGTTAGCTCAATGGGACACCCTGAGACTTTCTACAGACCTAAATTATCAAATTTCATAACGTATTTGAGCATTTGTCTAGGTTAAGAGGGGTTTGATGCACATGTTTGGGTAATTTAATTATTGGATGTGATTTGCATGCTATGATCCCTGTGAATTATGAACCCCCTAAAGGGAATACTTGTTGTTGCTACAGTACCTTGCCCGGTGGACAGGTACACATGAGGGAATAATTATCTCAGAGCTTCATGGGGCTTAAATCCCACAGATGGATGTTGAAACCCCAACCAGGGGTAAGGAGAGATTGAAAAACTTTCACCAGGAGAAAGAAAGATGTTGCATCTGGAGTCACCTTGATAGACCTAGACCTAGGGGATATTTATCTTCCCATATGGAGGTTATCCCTTGAGGGCCTCAGAAATCACCATGATAGACCTAG
The DNA here is from genome assembly GCA_000966675.3 of Picea glauca. Classification (NCBI taxonomy): domain Eukaryota; kingdom Viridiplantae; phylum Streptophyta; class Pinopsida; order Pinales; family Pinaceae; genus Picea; species Picea glauca. Next base: position 47,931 of record JZKD02S1600894.1, read on the forward strand.
ACATTATCTATAGATAGGGTTTCATCTTTGGAGGCATTTGTGAGCCTGGTGGCATGTGTGGGCATCATTTTAGGCCTCTAGCAGCCAAGCGCTCCACTTTCCCAGCTCAACGTTCAATACATAGGGCTCAAAGTCACCCTAGAGGGGAATGACATCACCCATGGAGTGATTCTTAGATGCAAATTAATTTTATTTTGTCCATATTTAATTTGTGTAAAAAAATGTCGAGGTCGGCCTAGTAATTATTAACTAAAATTAATTTTAGGTTAAATTTTGTATAATCAAGCAGAAAGTGACATTTCTTTTCATCACAACTTGTCCTTGGAGTCTAGGAGGTCTGAAATTTTCTCCCTATTAGGGTTATTGGCTGAAATAGTGAGGCACGACTCTTGTTTAAGGCTTATCTTTGCAACTTGGATCAAATTTTGGACTTTTATGGTGATCTAGCATGGTATACTCATGATTATTCTTGGTGCAAGTAAGTAAAATATGCATTTTGTCATCTATTGAATGGTTTATTGTATGGTTTTATTTTTATCATACAATATTATGAAATTGCATGGTGTATTTAATGCTTGAAGTAAGAAACTTAAGTTGCTACTTTCTTACTTTTTATTAACCAAGCTTTCACTAAAGTGATCTAGTAACTAGTGAAACCCTAGAGCCCTAAAATGCTGGCACTCTAGAGGTTTGCATTTGGTTATTGTTGCATGATGTTTAGTCCATAAAAAGGCTAAGTAGATCAAGGTGCCTGGACCTAGAAGTTCCTACACCCTAGCACTTTGTTTCTTGAGGTCAAAATCTAGGAGGACTTAATTTGCTACTCCTCCTAGGATTTTTCCCTCTTAGAATTTTATGTATTAGCATTAATTAATAGCCTTAGAAGAAGACTCCATATTTGAATCCATTACCCTAGAAATGCATTAGTCATCCTCCTTTGATCTTTGAAAAGGATCATCAACTTTCAAGCTCAATTCCCTACTTGATACTCTACTAACCTTAACTAACTTGCTAACCTAACCTAGAAATGATAACAACCAAGTTGCTATTGTCATAATCACTGATTCAACTATTATTTTTCATCTTATATCAGCCTACTAACCATCTAAGTCATCCCATAATTTGTATAAGGAAAGGTACTATCAATAAGTGTTAAAGCTTGTGTTTAATTTCCTTTCTAAAGTGAAAATTATGAAGTTGTTACCATTGTCATAGCTATTGTTACATCCACTGTTGCAGCCCCTAATAGCCCTAAAATCATCCATTAAAACCATTGATCATTTTTACTAAACAAACTATAATCATTGGATATTGAAGTAGTGTCTTATTGCTTTATTATAATACTTTTTTTGAAGTGGTTTCCATTGATGTCAACATCATTAATTAATGTTGTTATAAATGTTTGGACAACCATTTAAGTCATTTATTGACTTGTAATAATCTTCATAATCATGAGTGACAAAGTATTATCAAGTTTGCAAGCCCTTTTGTATCTTGTCTTGTCATCACAACTTGCAATTTTCAAGATACATTGTTACTGCTATAATCTCATCTTTATATATAACTTGTTCTAGTAGCACATAATTTTTCTAAGAAGTCACTGATTATAATCATTGATATCATTGTTACTATTGATGTTTGATGTTTCATTGGTAAATAGAAGGTACAAAACTACTTTCACTTTCCCGTATCCCTTTAAAATTTACCCAAGCAACTTCTTCTTTTGAGTGATCTAGAGAGAGGGGTGGGTTTTCATTGTGTCTTTCTTCCTTTTATCAACCAACTAGGTCCTGGGATGTCTCCCTTGGAGTGAGATTTTTCTCCTCCTAAAGAGAAATAGGTACCCTATTAGGGTGACAATGATAGGGCTACCTCCGTGTTACGTCAATCTAAGCCTACTTTCCTTTAGGCTTTGGGAAAGTATAGATTGCGCAATAACATTCCATAATATCTGCCTGGTATAAATCAGAAACTTTCCAACAAGTGAAATAGTTCAACACCTTGGAAAATTTCATTGTTAAACAACCAAGATGGAAATGAAATGTGATTAACCATAAAATTGAAAAAATGAATAGTCCACAACTAAAGTTTAAATGCTTGATCAAATATTCAATATATTAAAACATAGTTCATTGACACAATGAGACTCAATTTTTCATGACCAAAGTTAGTAATCTAAAAGACAATATTCAAATGAAATTGCATAAGAGAATATTCCACATTATACAACTCCATAAGATTATAAGATGCATAAAACATATCCATAAAAATAATATTCTACTATTACTTCAATGCCTTAGATTTGATTCACCATAGCTAACATGTGCCTCTCTTCACAAAGAGGATAGCTTACAATTTAGTAAGATTGGATTCCACCTCTTTGTTCACCTCTTCCCCCTATTTAGTATTCCTAGTGCCTCCTTAATCAAGGTGAATTTACACTTTATTAGTTTTATGACATCAACTAAGTTCCCTAGAAATGGATGTGGGGAAATAACGGACATATGTATAACCATGAATCAAAAACATAGAAAACTTAGAACCATTCTTATTACAACCACCAGGGTATGACCACTATGATTGTATAAGAATTAAATAATGTTTACTAGCTATAAAAATTAATGGACAAAGAACATTTTCTTATTGAGACACATGAGATATTTGGTACATGATTTACCAATGTTATTTTTACCTCTTTAAACCTCATGCACTCTTAAGAACCAAATATCAATATAGCATAGAAAAACATCAGAAAAAGTACTCAACGCCTTGAAAAAAAGATAATTTTAGATAATAAGCCTCTTCAAGGGGGCCACCTCCTTTTACCCCACTTCAATGTTCAAGTACAAGATGATTCAAAATGAAAATGTCTCCTTGGTATATATAGGAGACTAGGAGGTACTAATAGCCTAAAGCCGACATAAATAAAATAACATTACTAATATAATATGCTCCAATTAAGGGGTAATGAGCCAATATTAGGGCTTAACATGCCCCTCCCCTTGAGACAAGTGTTGTCC
>JZKD02S1600894.1:55342-69302 GCA_000966675.3 Picea glauca
GGGCAACCTCCTTTTACCCCACATAAATGTTCAAGTACAAGATGATTCAAAATGAAAATGTCTCCTTGGTATATATAGGAGACTAGGAGGTATAATTACAACTAATGGAATAAAGAAAACATAAATAAAATAACATTACTAATATAATATGCCCCAATTAAGGGGTAATGAGCCAATATTAGGGGTTAACATGCATGGTAAAAAAACTAGGTTTTTAACTATTAATACATCATTGGGACATGCTTATAATATATAATAGTCAAAAAACATATTCCATTCCCAATAACCATACAAAAATATTAGTATATCATCCTCTATGTACATAATTAAGATATTTCCTGAAACCCAAATATTGAAGATTACATTCTAACAAGGGAAACAATTGTGAAGCAACTAGTCCCTACCTCGTTGAAAATTTTGAATTACAAAATCCCAAAGGTAGCCTGTAAGTGTCACCGTTCCCACAAAAAGATTACTTTTTTTTTTATGGTTCATACATTTTGATAATATTTTACTTGTTCCACATATTATATGGATGATACTAAAAGAATTAAAGTATAATTTTAAAAATATAAACAAATGTATTTACCATTAAGAAATATCTTAGTTTTAAACAAATAATGTAATTTGTACAACATAGAAATGCTAAATTGACAAATGTATTGACCTTATTTTTCCATAAGGTGGTATAAATATTTCAAAATACAATGGCTTTTTTTCTTGCCATTTTCGTCGACCATTTTCTTGAGCACTTTAAAAAATGAAACACTAAGCTTTAAAATTTTGTTATATTAATGTAATGCATGATATTCCCACACCCAAATATAGATTGAATGTGTAATTTAGTTTGTTTAACTATTATTATTTATATTTTTAAAATACGTTTTAAAATATAAACTTTAAAAATATACAATAACATTGTATACTTGAACTGATCAACATTATTGTATCCATACAACTTACTATCCTGACATATATACCCATTACATAAATATCCTACTCTTTTTTCTTCAAAAACATTATATTTATCATTTTCAAAGGCATTCGAGGTGACTTATGCCACTCTGGACCATTGCTTAGCATTTCTACCCAAATCCATGATATGTAAATCTGGGGTGCCCAACAATTGTTTCAACACGCTTCCAAAGTCATTATTTTATTTTGTGTTCTAGATATTTCCGCCTCGTTCAAACAAACATACTCAATGTCAAAGTGAGTCCTTCAATTTTTGTTCTTTCTTTAACTGTATTCATCGGTAGAGATCATGCATATCCTTAAAAATTGGAAAAAATAACAAATCAAAAATAATATTTAACTAAAATAACTAATGATTTTGTTTAATTTTTTTTTTAACAATTATCTACTCATGTAAAACATTAAATAAGTCTTTGAAATATTAACCATTAAAGTGACAACATCCCTCTGGAAACGTTACACATTTACAAAAATTTCAAAATCATATTTTGAAAAACTTTGTAAAAAAACACTTCACCATGATGCATAAAGCTTGTTGTTCAACATTTAACACTTAGCAACATTTTAGGAAAATAATAGTCTTTCTCTATACCTCCCATATGCCATATTTGTTTTGGAATCGGAGCCATTGGCCATTGTCACCTAGGAACCTGGGAAGGAGTGATCTTGTTTTGTCTCAATGAAGCTTACTAGGTAGGCGATGCTAGATAGAAATGATACCAAATTCGTTGTCTTTCGATGTTTTTTTCATGGGACTGTTTTATCTACACAATAGGGAGAAAAAAACATACAAATAGATGAGATAATTCAATGCAGACTTTCCTCAGCTACATAGTGAGATTTCACATGAGGAGATGAGAATGTAGGAAGGGAACTTACTTCCGCATTTATGTGCGATGATATTTCTCTCTAAGGTTCATGATAAAAACCTATGGTAATTGTGAGTCCGGTTAACTTGATAGAACTCTCAAACTTAGAGAAAAATAACATGGTCAAATTAGAAGAAGAGGATAATTTGGAATATGTAGTTAAGTCCTCTGAAATCTAAGAGACAAAGATTATGATCCGGATCATAACTCACTCACAGATCTAGGAAGAGAATTCCAAGGAAAAAAGAAAAAAGAATGAAAACTTGGAAGAGTACATGACGATATGTAAGGAAAATTCCTCTAAGAATTCAAGTGATGCTTCAATTAGGTAAATCCAAAATCCAAAATTATTGTGAAATATTCATATACAAAGTAATGTCTTTCAACGTATTTGAAGAAGGTCAAAATCATAATAAAAGTTTCATCAGAATACAAATTTTATGGCAATAGATTCTTCATAGTTCACTCATAATCTAAGTAGAGTAATGTTTAAAACTTTTACCTATTTCTAAATAAAGTCAAATTTGAAAAAAAATCCATAGATCAAGAAAAATCCAAGATTAAATTGCTTCAATCAATTGTTATGTGGTTGAACTTTTGTTTTTAATCTTCCATTGCTCTCTCCTGAAATTACTTGATTATGTTTTCCTTATGTTATAATGCAACTGGTCTATTATTGCTTCATAACTTCCAGGAATAATAGACAAGGAGATCAAGAATGTGTGGCACACACATTTGAATAAGTGTCTCGCACATATGAAATTTAGGTCGATTGTAGTGGACGCACAATCAATTCCTTCATCTTCCTTGGATTCATCGACAATAGAAATATAATACCACTGTTCAAGTCCTCTAAGTTCACAAATAATTTGTATTTCAAATGCAAGAGCGCCATCAGAATGAGAGATCTGTGATTTGATTTATGTTTTTCTAGAACTCCCCAAAGACATAATCTCATCTTCCTCCAACATCTGCACTAGTAATATATACTATCAAAGTAAAAACACTGATTCAATGAGTTTTATCATCTTCAATGTATCCTAATCATAGGCTACGAGATGGCGAGGGAGTGGCTAGGTGATGAGGTCGTGAAGAGTTGGTGGTGAGGCGTTGGCATTCGAATGCATAACATCAATTTTAGTGAGGTGTAGTGAGGAGGATATGGCATTGACCTCATAGCATCAACTATAGTGAGGAGATGGTGTTGAGGCACTAACATCTACTGCATAACATTGACTGCAATGAGTAGAGAATAACATTGACTATAGTGAGCTTTGTAAATATCATCAATACATGGATGTTTTAGGATTTTTAAAATTTTTTATATTCAAAAATTGATTTTTCTCTTTGAAAAATAGAAAAAAAAAATCATGTACACTAGGGGAAATTATGTCCCATTCTATGTTATTAACCAATAAAAAATTGTATTCATGAAAATAGAAAAATCAAAAAATTATTTTGATTATTAAAATAAAAGACGTTTCAAAAGTATTGTGAATTAATAAGAGGTCAGAGTGTATAATATCATGGAGTGCCTCCAAAATGCACCAACTAATGCAATAGAACAAAATAGCTAATAGGCGGTCAACCATCGTTGACCATGAGGCAAAAGCTACAGTCCCGAGATGGAGGCAGGGACTAATAAATGTGGGAAAGAATTCAAGTAGATATCTAATCCACAACACATAAAAATAAAGTTAAAAGAATATAGAAAGCAATGAGGCATAATGTTATATTAAATTCAGGTTGGTTATTAACATTTTAGCCCTTCCAAATGCTAATTTATGGCACCTTTCAAGTTGAAACCATAGTCAAAATCAAGGCTACAATGGGTGTATTGCTGCAACATTATTATATGATCTGAAAAATGCATTGCAGAGGTTTACCTTGCTCTGAAATCCCATTTTGTAACTCCTTGTTAACCCAAAATTATAGTTTGCATGTGTCATAGAGGCATCGCTATTGAATTTTCTATTATGAGGAAAATATCTCTATGGCTAGGGGTAAACCACAACAAACAGAAATGAATGCAAAAATCAACTCTAATATCAAGTATGCTATATAGACAACTATTCTAGAAAGACAAGATAAAAGGCCTACCTCATCCAGACGTTCAATGAAATCCACCATTGAGCACTTGACCCAAAGCAATATACCTGCAACTAGTCCTCAACAACCAAGAAACGCAAGCATATGGTGATAATTTATGATGTTAGCACATTCAATATCATAATCCATTAACATTGATAACAAATATACCCATGGAATAATAATTCTAATATTTGCAAGATATTAATTGGATGAGAAAAGAGTATTTCTATTAAGATATAATCAGTAGAAGTGAATAAGTTACAAACTTCCGTGTCAGCATGGTTCAGAACTGAGAAACTAAGTTCCTTCCAGTTGGGTCTCCACCAAAGACAAGCTCATATAAGAGAGACAATGAAGTTCTCAATCAACAAGGGAAGAACTTGGGGGCTGAACAATGTTTTCAAACTTAAAGGAAAAAGGGATGCAGACTCATTGTGAAGTGAATAATTTCTCCATAGTAACTTTTCTCTCAAAGTTGAACTTTTTCTCCTCCTTTCCATAGCTCAGATTTGACCCATTTATATCCTTGAATTAGAACTGAAGGGCTGAGTTGAAATGTTTCCAGTATATGGAAGGCAAAGGATCATTGATCTCGTGATGCGACATGGAAACCCAACACCATATTTTAATTTTGGGCACATTTTCCAATGTATGCGGGCTGTAGTGGTGCAACCTGCATATACACATGATATATAGTAGGCAGAACATGTATATGTGGAAAAATTATATTTTTAGCTCTGGGATTTGTAAAAGGGGACTTCAAGTCTGCATAGGGAAATGGAAAAGGCCCTTTGTGCAAGTTTGCATAGGTTGAGGCAAATATTTCTATAATAGATGGCCCCTAATGTGTGAGGTCATAGGAGTATCTGCAATGGTCGAAATACATTATAAGACCCAAAAGTGGAGTAATGGGGACCCAACTAGAAGAACTATTTTCTCATTAAAATATGTATTGACTTTGCATACATGGATGCCAATTTGAATTACATTGCAGATACATGTGAAAATATACCAAACAATTTTCCATTCCTATGAATAGGAAAATACAAATGCGGTTACATACAAAAGGTTGTCGTATTCATGAACAAGGCCTAGTAAAACCAGTCTCAAAATCAATCTGAATATATCTGTATACAATGGCGTACAATTTGATCCCCCATGATCGCTGAAGTCACACAGGTATTGGTCCAATGAAAAGGTAGCAACAACTCAGGAAAGTTGTGGCTACATACTGATGTCTTCAATTCTTCTACACAATCCGGTAAAGGTGCAAGTATACATCGTGTGAATAAAGGGTTTGAGGTTGAACACAATGAGAATTTGTTTGATTACTGTTCATTGAGGTATACCATTAACAAACACAAGACAACCTACCGATGATGAAAGTAGGTATTAAGGCACCGAGTACATTCTTACAAGTGTGAATAAAGGAGTCAGGGTCGAACACTTGAAGAATCCATCGATCAAGATACATTGACGTATTCCCAATTGTTGATGGAAAAAGAACTTGCCACTGATGACTGCAAGCCTCTAGGTACTCATAGGACTCTAGGTCTCATTTACATAATATATGATCTAAAGTCAATGAAAGGAGACCCGCTGAAAGGAGAGCATTAAGGAATCTATCATCATTGAACACAAGGTACAAAGTAGGATCTTGATGATTTGGAGGAAATCGGATGAAGAACATGTTCACGAACAAAGGACCCTGTGCGTATTTCGCATGTGCCTTGTGAAAGCGGTACATGAAAAAGACCCTTTGAATAACAACCAATGAGGAAAAATGATGACAAAGGCAAGGAAACCATCGATAAGGATAATGACATCCAAGACACTTCATGAATCCCAATGTGTGAATAGATTTCTTGTCGTCGAACGTAAGGGAAGCAACCTATTCAATGACCAATGGTGAAATGTCGACTGTTGGGTTCAAGGTTACCTACCAATGAGGAAAGTAGGACCATGGTGCATAATAGGACTATAGCTTCATGTGATTCTGAGACAAACTGAGGGTATGGTCGACATGAAAAGTCAAAAGTTCTAACAAATGGCTGACACAGGTTGATATACATCCTTTGAAAAAGAGCAGGAGACATATGGAAGACTCTAGAAACATAGACTCAATGATGAAACCATGATATGCAGGAGGCATCAATCAAAATCTCTATGGGGACTGGAAGAATAACCAGTCGGGGGAGTAAACTCTTTGTAACGAGATCAACTTCCTAAGGCCATGCTAAACCCAAAATTATGATGACAAGTGGAATCAAAAATTTTGTGCTATGTTCAAAGGCGACACGACTGGTGCCAATATAAGATAATACTCCCTTCCCGCCCATCTTTTTTATTTTTTCATAGTCAAATGAATTCTATAATACAGAGGAGGAAATGAGTGTCACAAGTAAGGAAAACTAGTTCCAACAGTGGAACATACCTATTCTCAATGCAAATAGGTGCATGTAGGAGATGGACACTCGGGGGAATGTTTCCTCCTAGGTATAGGGTTTCAAGTTGCAAATGATACAAATGAGGCTCTTCTTGGTTGAGAATTCAAAACTGCTGAGGAAAATGGTTTATAACGCAAAGCGAGAACCACAAATAGGATCAATACTGCAAGCAAGGGCGTGAGATGCAATCACAACTTAATGCCAAAAAATGTCCTTTTTCATAATCTTAATCTACTTTGTTTGAAAAAGGTATAAAATTGTACCAAATAGACGTCCTTTCAAATCCAATTTACGAGTGTGAAAGAGACAAGTTCACTTGGAAATATTTATTCTTTTTGAAAACGAGTCAGAAAATATCTTAACTAAGACTCACGACCTTTCTAGTCCAATTTAACGAGTATGAAAGGGAAAAATTCACACGACAATCTTTTTTCTTTTTAGATGAGCCGGAAAAGAGCTTAAATCAGACTTGCTTGGGAGTTTCTAGGCAACATGTCACGAGGGAGGCCAAGGCTCCCATGCTGGACTTCTGTGAAATGTTAGTATCTTACGAATAAACGACACAAGCTTGGGAAAACCCAAATCTCTCCAACTTGAGGAGGATAAAGTGCTAGCATAGGTTACCTTCTCCATGATATATCAAATAATGTCTCTTACTTGAAAGGACATAGGAGGAGGCATTGGATACGCACAAGACCATCCCAATCAAAGGGAAATTCTCCAGGACTTGGAGGGAGAGTACTCGGGGAGAGTAAAAATCTATCTTATTCAAAAGGTGTAGGACTAGAAATGCTAATGACATGGTATAGAAGGTATAGAACTAGAAGAGTGGGATCGAACAAAAATTGCATTGGCACGACCACTTATTCAACCATTGGTTGAATAGGATGTGAGACAACAAGGTCAAGAGACGCATCACCCCCAACAATAGGAGCGGTGTTGATCGAAGATTGCATCGACACGACCGTTGGTTGAAAAGGATGCGATACAACAAGGTCAATATATGCATCACTCTCTAAAAGAGGAGGGGTGTCAACCTAAGATTTCATCGGCATGATGGTTGTATCAACTAGGGAATATTGGGAAACAGAAGATGAATCAGAACTCGAAGGGACCCCAGGCAAGTACCACGCTTCTAGTATCGAAGTAGTAGCAGGGCATACAAGAGTAAGGTGTTTTGCTTTGCAAGTTATACAAAGGAATTTGGGCTTACGTCTGACATGCCTAGGCTTATCAATCGTATGAATTCCCCCAACATTACTTTCAGTGGGCTGCGACATGTTCTTAGCATGAATGGTAGAGGCTGGTAGAAAATCTCCAACACGACTAATAGAGCTTGGTGATGAATCCCCAACATGACTAGAAGAGGTTGGTGATGTATGTGTAATGTGACCAGTAATGACTAGACTTGTGCCCCCAACATGACTTGCAGTGGTTGGTTGTTGGTATTAAACATGACTTGCAAAGGTCATCAACCAATCTTCAACATGACTAGCAGTGGTTGGTGATGGAGCTCCAGTATGACTGGAAGTGACTGAACTAGCGACGGTGGTGAGTTGTGGCATTTGAGACCAACGTTCTAGGAAAGACTGTTTTGGGGAAATTGCAGGCCAAGAATGGTTCCATTATACACCCTAGCCCTGTCCGATAGGATAGTATACTCCTCCATATTGATTCATAAAGGGTTTTAGGGGCATCGACACCAAGGAAGCTGCTTGTGAAGAGAAGGTGACATGAAAAGGGTTACTCATGTGAGGATATATGTTGCCCCTAGATGAAGTAACTTCATGAAGGGTGTTTCACATACTATAAAAATAATTCCCTCAGATGAAACATCAGAGGAAAAACAAAGGTTCGCCATGGGAAAAGCATTCGTAGGAACCGACATAGCGGAAGAAGGATATGTGGATGGAGTGTAATAAGTAGAATGACCACCCATTTGAGCACTTTCTCCTAGAAAATTGGATTCGTAGGAAGGAATATTCCAACCTCCTACCATAAGAGTTGTTTGAGGGATATGACTCCCACCAAATAGAGAGGGAGAATAAGGAGGCATCATGCCCCCAAACCCAAAAGTTGGATTCGCATAAAGAGGCAAGACAGAGGATGGCAAGTGCGAAGATATATTTGGCATACCATGAGAAAAATGATTAGAGACCCAAGGCATTGACTGAGTACCATAATTATGCATACCATTATTAAAAGTGAACAGAGTCATCCCCATGAAATGAGTAAACGTCATGGGGGAGGTAGCAATAAATGAGGGAGTCAAAGGAACTCCACTATCCATGATAAGGAAAACTCAAGGCGCAATATAAGATCCTATGGTCAACTAATAATCAAAGAGAACACCAAAAAAAAAAAAAAAGGCCAATATGCACACAAATAGGATAAAGTGGCTGAAAGGGGCTTCCCTCCCTAAAGTAGGCATGCCTCACCCAAGAGGGGCCTGAGACTCCCTGCTAAAGATCAAAGGTATCAGAATCAATTATAAGGGCCCTCATGGGCTTAACAACCAGTCGATCAGATCCCCCTAGAGAGGTAATTCTCCATAAAGGATGTGTGTTGTCTGAGCTTTATTTGACCCAGGGTACTTGCAAAATAACCCCTCCAAGTAACCTATGTGGTACCTAAGTCAAGCAACTAATCAACCATGATATAACTGATGCACAGGCGAACAATCGTAATTCAGGTCCACCGTATGGGTAGGGTAGCAAAGCTTGAAACCTTGAAAGAACTGCCTCTCATGGAGGTAATGGCACTAGAAAGATCCCTAGATACGAATAGATCCCCAAAAATATCTCTAACTCTTAAAGGTATCGGGGGGATATCCCTTCAACCGACCTCACGCGACCTCGTGCTTAAATCCGATGTAAGTGGAGCCTCCTGATATTACCAATTATACAATGGATTTCTCCACTCCCTTAGTCAGACACATATGTTGATTTAATAGCCTTGGAGAAGTTTACTCACAAAATCCTATTCCAAGGCACTAAATCCTAAGCTAGTTTGTGCACCCTAGAAAATAAAATCGTTACTAATCAATTTTAAATTAAAGTGTTAATTTTAATGGCCTTGCTTACTTAAAAGGTGTGGTCATGAAACTAGTGATGTTATGAATTAGCATGTAAAATAAATGAATATGAATACAATGCAAATTCCTAACTTCAATTTTCAATAAATGATATGCTTCTTAAAAATGCAATCTTCAATTCAATTAGGCAATTCTAAATAAAAAAGAAATATTTCTTTACATGCAATAAGATAAATGACAAAGACTCGAGAGATCAAAATGCCAATCAATGTAAAAGGCCTAATATTTTTGTATTTTCAATATAAGAAAACTGAAAATGCAAAGAATGAACAACAACTTGACATAAATACTCTATTGTGTATAGATAGAGACAACCCAAGTAGGATATCAAGGAGAAAAACACCTAGCCCAAGGTGCAAGGACAATCAAAATGAAAAAATGATAAGAAAGGCACTGCCCAAAAAATCAACCAAAGACAAGTTTCCTGCCACTCCACATACACTTAATAGTCACTACAGAGACCCAAGAAGACTCAACAATCATCAAAACCTACCCAACAATCACAAATCCTAGAAATCAAGCAACAAAGGTTGATGTACGTGATTGTTCAAGGGAAAAGCTCATATGTATGCAACTTGTAGAAGGACAACATGCATATGTACTCGTCTGTCAAGGAAAAACCCGTGTATATGTTTGAAAACATAGCTAGGCTAAGGAGAAGGATGAAAGACTCAAACCTAGAGTGAAGAGAGGTTGTCAAGCAATCATATGACAAGAAAATCAATACGAATGAGAGAAATCTAAGGAGAAAAACACTCCAAACCCCAAAAAAGAATATTCAATCCCCAATATGGTCGCCAATTTTGTTACGAGGAAAATCTCTCTATGGCTAGGGGTAAACCACAACATATGGAAATGACTACATAAATCCACTCTAATCTCAAGTATGCTATATAGACAAATATGCTATAAAGACAAGATAAAAGGCCTATCTTGTCTAGATATTCGATGAAGTCCACCGTTGAGCACTTGACCCAAAGCAATATAGCTGTAACTAGTCCTCAACAACCAAACAACGCAAGCATATAATGATAATATATGATAGCACATTAAATATCATAATCCATCAACATTCATAATAAATACACACATGGAATAATAATCAAATATTTGCAAGATATTAATTGGACAAAAAAAGAGTATTTCTATTAAGATATAATCAACAGAAGTGAATAAATTACAGACTTCTCTGTTAGCATGGTTCGAAACCAAGAAACTAAGTTCCTTCTAGCTTGGCCTCCACTACTTCAATCCTCCACCAAAGGAAATCTCATATAAGAGAGACAATGAAGTTCTCAATCTGTAAGGGAAGAGCTTGGGGGATGAACAATGTGTTCAAACTTAAAGGACAAAGGGATGCAGACTCGATGTGAAGTGAATAATGTCTCCAGAGTAACTTTGCTCTCAAAGTTGACTTCTTTCTCCTCCTTTCCATATCTTGGATTTGGCCCATTTATATCCTTCAACTGGAACTGAAGGGCCGAGTCAAAACGTTTCCAGTATATGGAAGGCCAAGGATCATTGATCTCGTGACCTAACATGGAAACCTGACACTGTTTTATAATTTTGGGAACATTTGCCAATGTACGTTGGCTGTAGTGGTGCAACCTGCATATACGCATGTTTTATAATAGGCGGGATGCGTATATGTGGAAAAATTATATTTTTAGCTCTGGGATTTGTAAAAAGGGACTTCAAGTCTGCATAGGGAAATGGAAAAAGGCCCTCTGTGCAAGATTGCATAGGTTGAGGAAAATCTTGCTATAACAAAAACATTCTTATATTCTCTGGAAAATGCATTGCAGAGGTTTACCTTGCTCTGAAATTCCATTTTGTAACTCCTTGTTAACCCAAAATTATAGTTTGTATGTGTTGAATTTAATCCAAATTTGGAGGTTTCTTGCTAAGACTGAAGTCTTATTTTATCTCTATTCATTCTTAGGTTTCTTATCTTAATGTGACTACTTTTGATTATGCCATTTTATTTTTAACACCATCTTGATGATGATTTCACCAGACTGGGTGGTTGTTTTGGTAATGATGTCATTATTATGTTATAATTGTGTTTCAAATTCATTATTATTCTTTTATCTTGCAGCATTATGGTATGAGATCCTCTTAATATGTAAGGAGTTTCTCATGATTATTTGGGTTAAATGATTTTTTCCTTCCTTCCTTTTACATGTGGTGGTTATTACTTAGAATTTTTAATGGACTTTCCTATCTTGTCTCTAGATTTTCTCGGGTTTCTTATCTTCATCTGAGTACTTATTATTAGTCTACAAAAAAATCCAAGGATCCATATTACCTATTTTAAAGTGTAGAAACTTCATGAATCTTACTAAATCTTAAAATCCCAACCATAAAATGTTTGGCGATATTTTTTTTTTAAATGTTCAAATTTATAAGGATTTTATATAGTTTCTAGAAACTTTTGGTGATTTTCAGAGAAAACTAGCTTTATCATACAAAATTTGGCCAAATCATTTTAGAAAAAAAATGAAAATTGGAAAACCTTTTCTTGGAAAACATCTTGAAAAATCAGCCCATGGGAAAAATATATCCCCTAAAATTTTCCCTATTGATTATGTCATTTTGTTTCTGAGTAATCACATAGTTAACAAGAACTATCATAATATATATGAATATATAGAATGCCTCGAACACTAGGAAAATGATTTAGCAAAGCAAACAATTTCTTAACAAAAAAAGAGCTTGTGAGAGAGGCTAAAACATAGAAAACAATTCCTTAACACGAAAAGGGTGAAGGTAGAATTATATTAACAAGACTTCAAGAGTGAGAACTACTAGAAACAATATTACAATAAATATCTCATTTACAATAGGTACCTATGAATTATATTTAATTCTTATTTTAACATCCCAGATAATTACCCTATGCTAAGAATGGTAAGTCTCCTTATGTTATATGTGTAACCTATGAAGAGGGGGTGCACTTTTCAACTTGGCCACAATACAAACATACAAGCATGAGGAAAAAATCCAATAGAGAAAAATATATTCTCAAAAACTATTTCTTATATTTCAAAATAAGGATAACTTATATACTACTTATCGATCATTAGAACAAAATATGAAATGGTTGCAAGATTATTGCTACTATGAAAATAGAATAATACGTTGAATACATGGAAAACACAAGTTTCATGTGCAATTCATGTTAAGAACCAAATATCAATATAGCATAGAAAAACCTCAAAATAAGTACTCAACACCTTGAAAAAGAGATAATTTTAGATAATAAGCCTCTTCAAGAGGGCAACCTCCTTTTACCCCACATAAATGTTCAAGTACAAGATGATTCAAAATGAAAATGTCTCCTATAACCTTCTTTAAGCATGAAACATGGAAAACTGGGATCTTGTCACCTATAACCTTCTTTAAGCATGAAACATGGAAAACTGGGTGTACTCGTGAAGATGCAGGCAACGACAATTTGTATGCCACAGTAACAATCTTTTGCAACACCTTATAAGGGCCATAGTACTTTGGTGATAATTTATTATCCTTCTTGGCTTGCTTGAGGGACATTTGTTTGTATGGTTGTAATCTTAAAAACACCCAATCCCCTACTTCAAAACTTCTTTCACTACGATGTTGATTTGCTTGTTGTTTCATGCGATTGTGTGCCATGGTCAGGTTGTCCTTTAAGATTTGGAGAACTTGTTGTTGATGTTCAATGTGATATTCCACTGCTTGAACCTTAGATTTTTCTTTTAGATAATAAGTGATGGAAGGAGGGTGGTATCCATAGAGTTCCATAAATGGTGTCATTTTTTTTGCAATATGAAAGGAAGTGTTATAGCACCATTCTGCCAAGGGTAACCATTTGAACCATTGTGTTTGTTTATCGGAGACAAAGAAACGAAGGTAGCCTTTTAGACATTTGTTCACTATCTCGGTTTCTCCATCCAATTGAGGATGATAGGATGAGCTATGAGCCAATTGAGTACCCAAACAAGAAAATATTTATGTCCAAAAATTTCTAGTGAAGATGGGATCTCTGTCACTTACAATAATCTTTGGGCTGCCATGTAGCTTTTGAACTGTTTCCATGAATGCGATGGCAACTGTACTAGCTTTGAAGGGATGAGAGAGTGCACAAAAGTGTGCGTACTTGGTCAGTCTATCAACAATCACCATGATGACACTCTTTCCTTTAGACTTCTGTAACCTTGTGATGAAATCCATGGAAACCTCCTCCCAACGTTGACTTGGGATGGCTAATGGTTGTAAAAGACCTGGGGTATTAATTGTTTACACATTATTTTGTTGGCAAACCAAACATTCTGCCACAAACCTTTGAACATTAGTTTTAATGCCATCCCAAAAAAAAGCCTTCTTGACCCTATGGTAGGTTTTCAAAAATCCTAAGTTCCCTCCTACTGGAGAGGTGTGCAATTCCAATAGTACCTTTTGTTTGAGTTGGGAGTTCTTACATAAATATAAGCGATCTTTGTACC
>JZKD02S1600894.1:83403-108470 GCA_000966675.3 Picea glauca
CCGGGCCATTCTCAATCCCAAGAAGCAGTTATTGAAGCGGTTGGTGGTGGTTAGACATCGTCTCCGCCATAATGGGAAAGTCCTGCATTGGATTAAAGGCACGTCGATTCGCCGATAAAATTGTTAGAAGATCGATCGCGTCTGCCATAAGTTGCACGGTTATTCAAAGATTGCGGCTACAGAGTGTCAGAAGCCATGCATACACAAAGACTTCAATGCAGTATCTTGGTTCTGCTGTTGTTGTTATTTTGAGTATATGTAGGCATTTTTGCCATTTTTGTATCTATCGATGGTTGAGCTTAGCTCTCGGTTGTAAATCTTTAATGAAGCACTGATACTCTGGTTATGTATGCACTCTTGAGACTTCTTGCCTGATGAATTCCAGTCTCTTTTACGTATTTGTTCCACTGTGTTAGAATTGCTCGGAATTGGAGGATCCAGTCGAGCTATATCTGTTATAGGATGATGTTGGTAGGATCACTGTAGCAGTTATAATATTTCTGACCAGTTCTTGTGGTTTGCCCATCGTTGAGTGACTTGGAGTTGGAGGATCCAGTCAAGTCCTCCTCAGCTTCTTGAGACCCTGAATCCAAGAGGATCTTGCTCAGTGTCTTTCTTCTGCAAATAGCCATATGCCTGTTTCCCAAAGCTGTTTGCCCATTTTCCTCACCAAGTCTTCCACCTGCTCACCCTTTATCAACCCACTGGCTGAAGTTGGATCAAGACCTCCTTTGTCACCATACGTACCAGACTTAGTCCCTGAGTTAGAGTCATATCTCCTCAAGTTTTCCTCCATTCGATCACCCCCTCAAAACAAATTGTGACATTAAAATGATGGGCGTCGGGCTCTGCTCCTGCAAGCAATCTAGGAGTGACTTCCGTCGCCAACATATTTTCACAAGGAAAAGTCCCAGACTTACCTTTTATAGAAATGGGGTATACATATTTCGTGTGAGAATCAAAACAATGAATATCCTTTCCATCTTCATATAGATTATCACATCCTTTCTCATCACATACAATTTCATCTGTCCCTGTTTCTTTCTTTTTCTTCTTTTTGAAAACCTTTGAGTCTTCTTCTTTATGTTTGGGAAGAAAATAGTATTCCATATTTTGATTAGGAGATCCTACTATGATTCTCCTAAAATAATGTGCTATGTGCCCATGGTTATTACACTTATAACATTCAATATTTTAATCAAGTAGAGGAGAAAATGAATTTTAGTTGCTATTAGCAAACCAATGAGAACTTGTGGTTTTGTTGCTCACATAGTAATCCTTTGAGGTCTTATAATAACATTTATTTCTATATATCACATGATCACTTCTTTCATAAGCTCTACAATCTATTGCCTTATAACCAAAATTATTGCAAGAAAAACAATAACCAAGAAAGATATTTTGGTATGAGTTTGTCAAAGGTATTCTTGGTGGAACAACTCTTCTGAACTCATTCTTGTTATTCTTGTGAGAAAAATTATGTCTCTTCTAGTCATAATTGTCTTTTCTTCTACTTCTTTCATTATTGATGGAGCCTTTGAGAATATAACTTTAAGGATTTTCTTCATTTTCCTTTTCTAATGGCATTGTGACCTTAGTGCTTACATCTCCCTAAGGGTTTTTTTATTTTTCGTCATAGCCAAGACCTTCATGAATGGTGACCTTTGAAAACATAGAATATTATCTAAGATTTCAGTGTCTTTTCAAACTTCAAGATTCTACTCAAATGATCAATTGTTTTCTCTAGTTCCTTCTTAAGGAAAAATTTTCAAATTGTATCTTCTTGCAATTTTCTTTTGTAGTATTCCAGATATAAAATAGTATGCAGAACATAAATATTTTAGCTAGAAATGGAAAAACAACAATGATATAACCAGAACAATACCAGAATAATACCATAATAACACTCGAAAGAGAACCTTGATTAATGATAGCAATGTTCACTTGCCTCTTCGAGTGGAAAACCTCCATCAAAGTAGAGCTCTATTATAATAACATGCAAGACAATATTTCTCATACCCTCTACTCCTATTTATACTAAATGTATATATCCAAAATAAAAATATAGAGGAAGGTCCTTCTAGAAGTAGAAGCTTCTATTAGGTCTTCTTACATTTGACTTATTCTTCCTTATTGCTGGGCCTTATTAATATTGGCTTTGATTACATGGAATTATATTAATCTACCTATGTGAGGGGTTAGGGAGGTTAGGTCCCTAACATGCCCTCCCCCTTGAAGAACAACCTTTTTCTCAAGGCCTTAGATGAGGAAATTATTGTAGAATGGTGTCCGACTCCCAAGTGGCATCTTCTGGAGGTGTATCTTTCCATTGGACTAACACTTCCTTGATGGTGTGCTGGCAGAGACAATGATCTAGTTGGGCCAAGACTTCTTGTGGTTGCAACCATATGGAACCTTCTTCATCCAACTTAGGGAGACTAGTTTGAGTTTGGCACTTAGTTCCAATCACCTTCTTTGAGAAATAAACATGAAAAATAGGATGGAGATTTGATTGACTCGGTAGAGCTAACTGATAAGCCACCGATCCCACATGCTTGAGAACTGTATAAGGACCATAAAATTTGGGCACAAGTTTCTGACAGTGTTTATCTTTGAGTGAATTCTACTTATAATGTTGTAGTCGAAGAAAAACTTGGCCCCCCTCAACAAAATGGCTTTCAGAATGACCTTGATCTTCTTGTTAATTCATGAAATTTTGAGCCATGACCAAATTGTATTTCAGGGCACGAAGAATATCCTCGTTTACTGTAATATTTTTTTCAAACTCCTGAACCTTCGAGATCCCTAGCATATAGGAGAGATTTGACGGGGGATTCTGGCCATAGACTGCTTCAAAAGGAGTCATGCGAGTAGATGTATGGTAATATGTGTTGTACCACCATTCAGCTAGGAGTAACCATTGAGCCCACCGATTTTTCCTCTCATATGCAAAACAACTCAAATACATTTCCAAACACTTGTTGAAAACTTCAGTCTAGCCATCTGTCTAGGGGTGATAGGCAGTGTTGAGATGCAATTGTGTGCATTGTAGCTTGAACAATTCTTACCAAAAATTGTTAGTGAAAGTGGGGTCTCTGTCAGAGACAATAGAAATAGGCATGCCATGAAGATTGATGATATTATCCATGAATATTTGAGCCACTATGGAAATTGTGAATGGTTGTTGAAGAGAAGAAAAATGAGCATATTTGGAGAGGCGATCTACAACCACCATGATGATTGAATTATTGCCAAATTTAGGTAATCCTACAATGAAATCCATAGAAATATATTGCCAAATAGAAGGAGGAATCATAAGCAGTTGGAGTGTGACTGAAGATTTGACATTTTCTCCCTTGTTGTGTTGACATACCTCATATTCAACCACAAAGGTGCAGATTCCCTGTTTCATACCCTCCGAGAAAAAAGAACAATTGACCCATTCATAGGTTTTGGTAAACCCTAAATGCACAGTTGTGGGTGAGGTATGAATTTCAAAAATCATTTTGGATTTAAGTTGGGATTGCTTGCATAAATACAAACAACCTTTGTAGTGAATCTCTTCATTGTGCCAATAGTACCCTGTAGAAACTGAAGAATTATGATGCAATTGGTGGAGCAGGGTAGAAATTTTGGGGTATTGTAGCCATTCTTGATGAAGAGCTTCGAGCCAATATGGTATAATGAGGGAGAGGGAGAAAAGGGACCCGTCTTCTTCATATTTATGGGAAAGAGCATCGACCACTAAATCTTCCTTGCCCTTCTTGTAAATGATGTCATAATCATAGCCAAATATCTTGGTCACCTATTTTTGTTGCGTCGGGGATGAAATTTGTTGTTCCAGGAAATAATTGATACTATAATGATCAATTTTGATTTGGAATCACTGACCCAATAAATAAGGATGCCATAGATCCACATCATGTAGAATACTTAACATTTCCTTTTCATAAATGGATTCGCCCAAATGTCACTCTGAAATTTGTTTTCTAGTGAAGGCCAAAGGCCTTCCATCTTGCATGAGGATGGTTCCAATTCCTTTCTTGGAAGCATCACATTCCAATATGAATGTATTTTTGAAGTCTTAGAGGGCTAGGACAGGGGTCAATCACATAGTATGTTTTAATTCTTGGAAGGCATGATCCACAATTAAATTCCAAGTGAAAGCATTATTTTTAAGGAGAGAAGTGAGAGGAGCTGCAATATTTCCATAATTCCAAACAAACTTTCTATAATAACCTATTAAACCTAGAAAAACATGCAAGCTCTTAAGAGTTTTAGGGAGAGGCCAATATTGCATAATTTTAATTTTCTTAGGATCCACTCAGACACCATCCTTGCCCACAATATGACCAAGATATTCCACTTTTGAGACATGAAAGGCACATTTAGATTGTTTGAGGAAAATTCGTTGCTTAGAGAGTATATGGAGAACTTGATTCACATGGGAGAGATGGGATGTCCAATTTTTACTATAGATGAGAATATTATCAAAGAAAAATAAGACAAAATGATGGAGAAAAGAATAGAAGACAGGATTCATAAGACTTTGGAAAGTGGAAGGATCATTACACAATCCAAAGGGAATTACCAACAATTCGTAATGACCCTTATGAGTGTGAAATATAGTCTTGGGAATGTCTTCTTCTTTCATATGGATCTAGTGGTAGCCAAAACGTGGATCCAATTTGGTGAAGTACTAAGCACCACTCAATTCATCCAAAAGGTCATCAATGATAGGAATGGGGAATTTTTCTTTGATTGTGAGTTTGTTGAGGGCACAAAAATCAGGACACATGCGCCAAGTACCTTATTTATTGAGTACCTTGACCATAGGGAAATAATAGGGGATAGTACTGGGACGGATAACACTGACTTCTAGAAATTCATGAAATTTTTTCTTAATTTCATTCTTCTAGGCAAAGGGATGATGATAAGGTCGAAAATTTGGACGAAGATTGCCTGAGATGAGAGGGATGGAATGATCATGGAATGCACGAGAAGGGGGAAGTTATTTGGTGGTGGTAAAAATAACTTGGTGGTGGAGGAGGATAGATTGGAGTTCGGGATGCATAGAAGGTGTCTCAACAAACATGAGTGGAGTGGAGTTTGGATATAATTATAGAATGCCCTTTTTTGAGGAGCTTTTCCATGCGATGGGAGACGATGATCTCAGAGGAGCTTGTTGTGATGCCTTAGAAATTATATTGGTGTCCCTCCTGTTAGAATTGCATGGTTAAGTCCTTAAAATCCATGAGAATGGGGCCTAGAGTGCGTAACCATTCAACACCAAGAACAATGTCACAACCACCCATGTCTATAGAAAACATATAGGATTTCAAGTGATACTGACCAATTTAGAGTCACACATTTTCACATTGTCCCCCACGTTTCATGGAAACACCATTAGCAATCATGATTTGAAAATTATTGATGACACAGATGTAACAATTGAATTCTTGGGAAATGCGGTGATGAATAATGTTATGGGTTCTATCACCATCCACAAGGATGATGCCTTTCCTATTTTTTATGTAACCAATTAATTTGAGAGTATGGGGAGCAGAGAATCCAGTGATGGAATTAAGTGAAATCAATGGGTCAATGTCTAGTGGATTAGAGGGTGGGGTCAGGTCTAATGGTGGTGGTAGTTCCTCCACAGGAGAAACAACAACATCTTCTTCGGAAATATCCTCATTCATAGCCATAAAACTATTCTATTCCTTACACTTGTGCCTAGGAAAATATTTGTCATCACAATTATAACAAAGATCCTTGAGTTGACGTTCATCCATTTCATCCTTGTTTAATTTATGGATCTTAAGGGGAGTTGCAGGACAGGCATAATAGGTGTGTTTAGGGAGAGGAGGAAAGTAGGGTTTATGGGTTTGGGAGGATACAATATTTTGTGCTTCCTTGGCTCGTTGAGTATCTTCCAACCAAGTCTGGGGGCATGCCATGAGAAAATGGGCACAAATATCATCTTTGAGGCCACTGATAAAGAATTCCCTAAAGAAAGCATCTGACATGCCCTCCATTTTGAAATCCAAGTGCTCAAATGTGTCAATAAAGTCTTCCACTATCCCAGACTGCTTTAACTTGGTCAAATGACCTAAATAGTGGGTGTCAGAGTCAAAGCAGTCATAAAGTTTGGCCACAAACTGTGTCCAAGAAACATACCCTTGTCTTGCCTTTTTTTGCAATTGCCACCATTTCCATCGTTCTGGATCCAAATATAGGAAAACATAATGAAGCTTGGTAAGATCATCAGTAATGCCATGCAAAGAGAAATAATGTTCCATTTGGGTGACCTAGCCTGTCGGATCTGATCCATCAAATTTGTTCACCTCAATTTCGGGAGGGTGGAGGTCTTGATAAAAGTGGGTAGTATGAGGACCTTGGTAGTGGGAAGATTCATGGTCATCCTGATAAGATGGTTGTTCAGAAGAGGAATGGTTTTGGGAATGGCCCATGAACTGTTCTTTGAGGTATTTAATACCTTTGATGTGGGAACATGGTTCCTTGAGTATCTCAATAGCCGAATTGACTGATCTAATGTTGGTATTGATATTATTTATGTCTTCCTAGTTCTAGTGTGTTTCGGCAATCAAGGGATTAAGTTCTTGGGCTCCTGTTGTATCTATTTGGAAAAATGAGTAGGAAAATGGTATAGGGGAAACAAAAGGGGTTTGGAGGGGTGGGTGGGACCATGGAGAAGAAGGGTTCAAATGATAGATACCATTGCGATCATAGAAAAAAGGGTGATCCAATGGGATAAGGGCCAAATAAGGGAGTCGAAGAAGGGTCGGTTCCAGAAAACAAAAATGTGTTAAAAATGATAGGTATCAATGGCATTGGGGCGAAGAGAGGAACCGCGTGGGATAGGTACCAAAGAAATGTATTGAAAGGACCACTATATTTGATTTTTTTTTTTTTACTCCTATGGAGTTATACTCCAATCTGAAGAATATTCTAGTGTTGAAATTCCCAAATTCTTAACAGGAAGAAATGTGTAGTAATTTCACAACCTGAATGAAGGAGGCATAATTACACAACAATATATCTTGTATGTTCTATTTTTTTTATTTTTTTTTCTGTCCCAAGGGTTAGGATATGCGGGGTGTCTATAGACAAGGGTTTTCCCTGTGTTATAGCTCTTTGATATACATATGGGGTCCAATAGTAGTACTCAGCCCAATATCTCAGGGCACCAACTAAAGAGGCTAGACCATGCCCTTAGCTGTACTATCCGACTACCCAGGTACTAGAGAGTGTCTTCCCAAATGTTGTTCTCGGTGGAAATATAATAGTCACGTGGTCTATCAGTTTATCTATGGAGGGATTCTCGTGATCTAGGTTGATCCGTATACAGGTGTTTTCTGATGCGCTACCACTCGAAGGGGTACCAATAGGGGTTACAAGGGTGGCCAACAAATGTGTGCTTGAGTACTACTTGTATTTACCACGTGTATGACTTGTCGAATGCGATTTTATGCGTCTAACAACATATCTCTGTAGCTTTAAGACACCAGAATACGTCTCTACCCTGAAAAAAAATTAACCCGCAATTTTCTGCCAAGGAAAGTGATCTGATACCACTTGTAGTATTCAAGATATAAAATAGTATGAAAAACAAATATATTTTAGCTAGAAAAGGCAGAACAACAATGATATAACCAGAACAATACCAGAATAACAACAGAAAGAGCACCTTGATTAATGATAGCAATGTTCACTTGCCTCTTTGAGGGGGAAACCTCCTGCAAAGCAAATATCTATTGCAATAATATCCAAGACAATATTTATCATACCCTCTACTCCTATTTATGCTAAATCTATCTATCCAAAAGAACAATCTAGAGGAAGATCCTTCTAGAAGTGGAAGCCTCTATTAGGTCTTCTTGCATTTGAATTATTCTTCCTTATTGCCATGCCTTATTAATATTGGCCTTTATTACATGGAATTATATTATTCTATCTATGTGATGGGTTAGGGAGGTTAGGTCCTTAACATCTTCCTTTTCTTTCAACAGGATTCTCATCACTTCTTCTATTATTTTTGCCTCTTCTAGTTGAGTTTTCAGGATGATAATTTTCTTCTCTGTTTCTTCAAGATCATGATCCTCCTCTTTATATTTCTACAATTACCCATTATACTTTATATTATTTTTCTTAATCCTATTTGTTTCTTCTTAGGCACTAACAAATTCCGCTTCAAGATATTCTTCTTCTGAATCTCACTTTTCTTTCTGATTATCTTCATTTTCTTCATGAGCAGGATTTGTTTCCATGGTTATGGAGAGAGATTATTCTTCATCACCACTATATTCCCTTTTAGCATATGGACACCTAGTAGAAAAATTTCCTATTATACCACAATTAAATCATTTGAAGGGTATTTTACCTTTGTATTTTCCAGGTTCTCCTTTTATCTTTCTAAAAAATTGTGATTCTTTTTCTTTGATTCACAATTGGAACAATAAATGGTTCTCCCTTCAAAAATGATTTGTAACTTGTCCCAATTTTTTTTATCTAATGTACACTTCATTACCTTGACATTCTCAGAATATGATAGGCCACTTAAGATGACATCTATTTCTTTCTCATTGTTTTCACTTGACTCCTTTCCAACTTCTTTTGTATAACTTGTTGTGATTGATTCCCAAATATCAAACCCAAGGGCCTTCAAATATGTTTTCATTATTATAATACATGATTCATAGTTTGTTTCATCGAAAAAAGGAGCTATGTTTATAGGGAGACCATATTTACAACCCATATGTGCTCAAGATCTTCCTTCCAATGGTTAATTTTTTTTTAAGAAACTTTCTCCGATACCATTTTTTGGAGTTATGCTTATACTGAGAGGGGGGGTGAATCCATATAAGATACTTTTTAATTTATTTAGCCATTCATCAATCATTCATTATATGAGAAAAAATAATCACATATAAAATCAAGCCACAATGCATGGAGTTTAACATGGAAACCCAATCGAGAGAAAAAAATTAAACTTATCTTTATAAATGTCTATAGGAAGTAACCTACTATTACAAACTTTGTAGGAACCAACCTACTAGAGACGCCAATATTCTTAACTAAGCACCAAATCAACAATATGTAGGTAGAAACCTATTGGAGACACCATTCTCCTAAGTTGAGCACCGACTCAACAACACCTATAGGCACCAACCTTTTGTTACAATATTTGCAAGCACCAACCTGTTGGAGACACCAATACCCTCACTTGAGCACCAAATCAACAAGATATGTGTAGACAACAATCCAATATCTTCATACACAAAGTACTAGTGACTTCACTTACATTCTTCATTCCACAAACAATCCTTCAAACCCTAGTCACATGTAGCCTTCATTCCCTAGCGATCCTTAGAACATCATTCCTAGAATATGATTCCATAATGGAAAATCCTTACCTCAAGACAACACACATTGCAACATCATAACCTCAAAAACAATACACGTTGCAGAATCACATAGATTTAATCCTTCATAACGTACCTTAATAACAAGAAAACTCCTCAAAATTCTCTTGCACACCTTTAGATCAAAAAAATACACCCCAACTCCTTTAACACACCTCAGATCACTTATGTGCACCTATGAATTTATCTCTTGATTGGTTGCACTATAAATGTGCACATCTATCCCATATTTATAGTATTTATGTCATCACTTCCAGGGCCAACCTTTAGACACTGGCTGAGATGGCCTAAATTTTTTGGCTGAGTTCTCGGATGGAAAATTTTATATCTCCTCATTTCTAGGGAGTTAGAGGGAATTCCATTTACAATTGGAAAGGTCTCAGAATAATATTTCCAACCATATAAGCTATGTCCCATTTGATCTAGGTATTTCTTAACGGGAGTATGTGACACACCATCAACTAGAACGTCTAATCCCGACTGAGGTTGTCTAAATAACCCAAGATGTTTGGAATGAAATGACCCGATGGGTTTAATGGCTCCGTTGCCAACTAAAATCCTAAAAATAATAAAATAAAAGAAACTAATCTAGAAAGCTAAGATACTAAGAATATAAGTTAAATAATTACAAGCGTTCAAATGGAAACATGAATATGTACATATGGTTATGAGCTATGTATATACAACTTGCGAGATTTACTGGATATCTTGCGAAATGGATGTTCTTCAAAGTATTTATAAAAGAGATAAAGAAAGCACACACATTTTTATGTTTTCTTTTGAATATTTAAAAGTCTAAAACTAATGAATACTAAACAAATGTAATTGAAATAAGAGTAGATAAATAGTCAAAGCTAATTCAATCTGCCCTTATTTCATTAATAAATAATCTAATTAAATAACAAATAAACTAACCTGTAACTAATGATTAAATTGAATTTATCTTCCTGTGTAATTCAAGCTCCTAATTGTCCTACATATGAGGGAAACCTGTAACAGAACAATGATAACACTCCCAGAACAAACTCAAAGATGCATTGGAGCGAGAATATAACAAAATAAAGATAAATGTACAGATTTGGTGATCTTATGATAATCAACACTTATAAAAAGAGGAAACTCAATCCAAAGCATTAATATAATCCATCATTTAATATCTAGAAAAAATCGACAATAATCAAATGGCCAATTGATCACATATGTAAAATGGAATAACAAATTACAGACATCATCAAAATACTTAACAATATGAAATACCATATGATAACCAGACTAAAGTTGCATCAAACATAATAATATTTCATAAGATTGAGGCAATAAATGAAGCAAAATGGGGTAAGCGTCACAGAGGTCTAAAGCCAAATAGTGAGCAACCTCTCCATAATAGTTTCCAAAATCATATGTCCATAATGTATCCTAGCCAAAGATATCTTCACTACTAACAATGATCACTATTTAAACTAGTTTAGGATTCACAAACTCTTATCATGCAAGATAGAGTGCAATCCCCCCAAAATAGATAGTATTACAAAAATAGTACAATTGGAAACCATTCCTGTAGAAGTTGGTTTGCCAAAATAATAACAAAGTTTTATCAACATAAAAGAAACAAACTACTGAATAATAGAGCATATGATCCAAGATGGTTTCTCCATGTAAACAACAACATAATTATCATTTTCCTGTAGATAGAAAAACAAAATTGATATTTATAAAATAATGCTAGCTAATATTCAGAAATGGATTGGCTACAGAATCAAAGATTTTGTAGCTAGTCTTATTATTAACAAAGAAAATTAAGATTAAATCTTCCTATTTTGATTTTTCATAAGAGAATGAAATAAAATCAAACAAAATAATTTTTACTATTAGAAATTAGCAAGTGAAGGATCAAACAGTTCCAAATTAATGATGGCATTGAAGTTGGTTGCATTTTTTATGATTATATTACCGAATCTTTTGGGTCTTTTATTTGCTCGCTCTACACACACTGTCAACTCTTGGTTTTCCTATTCAAGTAAAACATTGCGAGCATCCATATGTTTTACGCGTGCCTGTAACAATGAAATGTCCCCGTAATAGCATTCTATCCAATCTAAGCAACTGTCACAATGTAGTGATGCTATAGCAGACTGATGTCGAATGTATTCAACAAGAGGTATTTCATGCTTGCCTGTGGTCTATTTCAAGTTGTGAATAATGCCAACAAAACCTTGTTGGAATTTCAGAAACAGAGGTAACCTAGACAAAAAATCATACGTCTCAACCTGACTAACAGTTTCATTTTTGAGATATTGGTTATCTGGATCTTCCTGAGCAAGGAAATCATTGATCTCTTGACCTGAACAATGATCATTTACCTCGATCGTATAGATCGAGCTCAAATGATCCTTTTTCTGATTCCTTAAGCTTCTAGATATCAATTGACCAGACCTCTTATTCACAAAATTGAAATTTGAGCTTCATTGTTTCTTACCCTTATGGAATTTCTTGACAGTAGGTTTGTCACTGTGGCCCTAATTCGGTTCATTAACAAGTAGAGGGGAAACATTTCCTTTTAATTCGTCCACTACCTATTCCAATGATTTTCTGGGTGAAAAAATACATCGTGGTTTCTTACCTCGGTAAGTTTCCAAGGAAACAGACATAGGTCCATTAATTTCATGAACATCAAGTGATTTGAACCCTTGACTCTCGGTTACAGGGTTATTAGAAATGGGGTTCACATTTAAAGGTGAATTATGTGTGCTTTCGGGTTGGGTGAAACCATTTTGACTCAATAAAATTTCCCAAGTGTCCCCGATTTGTGATAGGTGGGATAGCAACAATATTTTTATAAGCCTGTGAAGAAAGAGGCTCGGCAAAGAGTTCATGATCTGTCTCTTAAAGTGTTTCAACATTTTGTATAGGCTCATTAACAAGTAGAACGACATGTTCAGTTTAAACCCTATGAATAACATCAACAATCAGATGTGGTATTAAAAGACCAAACCATACCGGACTTCGCATGTTATAAACTATTTCAAAATTAAAATAAGGTCGTGTCATCGAGGTTTTAGAAGATTAATAGGAATACCTTTAGGGGAGAAGGTAGACTCATGAGATACCATGAACAAGCTCCATGGAATATCCACCATTTTGTCATTTTTAAACCACTTTTCTCCTTCTAGAAGGAGTCATGTTGCTCAGGCTACAGAGTCCTCTATGACCTCCAATTTCACATCCCTGACCTTGGCCCTAAACCCATCAAAACTTTGTGCAAATGCTAGTGTGACCGCAAGGTTGTAACCATCGAATTTCATGAGGAAGACATCCCAACTGTGAGCCTTCAAATCATCCATGGCATCATCATGGGAAAGAAGAGATTGATAATTGTTCGGTTCGATTCGAACCACAGGGGCCATGGAAACTGTGAAATAGACACAATAGATATCACAGGAGGGAGACTTAGGCTTCCAATAAACGAGAAGTAGGGAGAGGTTTGTGAAAAACACAATGACCCGAAACCTACAAAGTTTGGAGACTGTAATGCTTGATAAAATGATTTTGGAAAAACGAAAAACTAGAGGGCGCTCATGACTATGAATCATTAATCATAATGAATATCAAACCCTCAACCAATATCAAATGCCAATTCGAATAATAAATGGGTTCATTAGTTTCACAGGACAACAGGATGAGGTGTAGTCACGGGTACATCAGACCTGTACCAATTGCCATGAATGTGATATGACTGATATACCAAAGAACATGTACCAATTTTTAACCCAAAGTTGCAGCATGATTATGGATGAATAATCAAACCACATAATCAACCATAGGAAATCTCATAATATATAAAAAATGTGACAATCAATTTATCAATGCACTTATAAAACTTCAATTTAGTAACATATAGATGCCTTCAAAGTAAAATTTCTTAGGTAGAAAATAAAACTACAAAATCATTACCCAAACCAAGCTTTTGTTTAAATTTCATGCTTGCAATCATGAATTTTAAACAAAACCAACGAAAATTCAGACGAAAACTCAATAAGATAAGTTTAACCCAATCATCGCCTCGAAGTCCCAAAAACATAAGTGTTTATAAATGTAAGGAGGTGGAAGTTACATAAAGATATAATCTATTTGTGGTGATTTTAATTGTGATTAAAATCGACAGAATTAGTGGTTGCCAACAATGGCGACATGCTGGGCGAAGCAATTATCTCTGAATCACTAGAAAATTTATGTCAGGGGCTAAGATAAAATAAATTTTTAGAAAAAGTTAAAAACAGATCAAGCATTCCAATCATAACTCAAAATATAACACATTTTAGCATTGGATGTAATTTTGTTCAAAAATGTAATCTAGTATCTAATTTAGATTACGGGTGTAGCGATTTTTATACAAATAACTTTGATACCATTGACAGGGCCACTGCTACTAGTAGGCGTCCATAACCTTGGCAGGGATGTCATTTAACCTACTCTAGTACCTCTATCCTATCGTAGAGTTTTCCAATCATGATAAAAACACATTCATACTTGATAAAATCAAAAGACATACCTGAGAATCTTCTTAAACCCGGCATTGCTTCGCTGCCAACATGCCTATTCAGTATCCTGATGAAGTTGCCTTGGTATCATGAGTGCATTTACCCGCTTCCAACATACCTATTCAGTGTGCCGACTGGTTTGCAAACACTTCCCACACATTACAGTGCTTCCAACTCTCTAGAATTTATTTATAAATTTGTAAAAACATCATAGTATTCAAGAGAGCGGGGTGATATTGAAAATCTCACAGTTTGGGATGAAAAGTTTGATCATTAAAGAACTATTTTTCTGTTTTGATGACTTCCACCATGATTTGGACAGCTAGATTTATGTTAAGAAATTAACTCTAGGATGGGGAAGCACACTTAGTTTTTCTCATTAAAACAGGGACGACGTTAAAAGTTTGTTAAGGATAATCACGTCTTCCTATAATTTCAACGAGAAACCAAAAAAACTGATTTGAACAAAACCATACTTCTGTTGATCCAAGTTTAGTATTTACTGTTCAAGTGCTTCAGATGTTAACAATTTCTGCAAATGAATGAGAGTTATGATTCCCTTCAATAAATGAAATGGTGACTCAGACATAATTATTTAGAAAACAAATTAAAATCAAGCAAAATGAAAAGAACCAAAATCCAAAACAGAAAAAAAAAATTATAAATATTTACAAGAGGGTGGAACACAAATCATCAGGTGAAATACCTCTTGAGATATTGACCATTCATTGGGAAGGTGTCCGACTATCCCTCCAAATTATGCAGATTAAAAGAGGTAGGACCCAATTTTTCAGAAATTACAAACTGTCCCAGCCACAGGTTTTGAAAATTGGTATGTTCCCCCTTTCCCTCATGAGCTTTGTCCCACTTGATAACCAAATCTCCAACATAAAAATTCCTATCAGAAGTAGAATTTGCATCGAACCAACTCTTCACAATTTCTTGGTGTTGATCTAGTTTCTGTTTAGCTTGTGTTCTCGCCTCTTCTAGTTTTAATAAAGCATTTATCTGATTTTCTAGAGGAGGGCACTCTTCTTCCTGAACTTTCTGCAATAGTTGCAAAGAATGAAGTAATACATGTGGGGGGAGGATGGATTCTCTTCCGTATACAAGGAAGAAAGGGGAATTACCAACCAAATCTTTTGGAGTTACCCTATTAGCCCAAAGTGCATTATACAATGCATTGTGCCAATTCTTGTGGTTTTTTGAAACTGTCCTTTTAATAATCTTGATTAAATTCTTATTTGTTGATTCTGCTAGACCATTTCCTTGAGGGTAGTAGCTGGTAGAATACTTTAGTTTAATCCCTTTTTCCATAGAAAAAACGTTCATGTCAAGGGACGGAAAATAAGAGGCGTTATAAAAAACTAGACATTTGGGAATTCTGAATTGAGTAATGATGTGGGAGTTCAGAAAATATGCTACTTGATTGGTGTTGACCAATTTTAAAGGTACAACTTCAGACCATCTTGCAAAATAGTCTGTTGTTATGAGGATGTATTTGTGTTGTTGCGAATAAGGGGGATTGATTGGTCCTATGATGTCTAGACCCCATTGCTAAAAAGGTGCATCTACAGTAACAGGTTGCAAAGGAAAAGCTGCCTTTTTCACCTGCCCTGCATCCTTTTGACATATTAGACACTTACGAGACAACGTATGAGCATCCTTAAACAAGGTAGGCCAATAGTATCTAACCCTTAGCACTTTGTGGGCAGTGGTATCTCCACCAAAATGACCGTCGGCTTCACCAGCATGAAGTTCAGACAACACTCTTTTAGACTCCTCCTTTTCTAAACAACGAAGAAAAAAACCATCAAAGTTCTTTCAAAATAAAATATCATTGATTAACTGGAAAGATGTAGATTTAATCCTAAGTGCTCTTCTGTTTTTGGGATCAAGATTGTGGGGAGAAGATCCATGCGTTAAATAAAATCTAATGTTCTCATACCAAGAATTGGGTGTAGCTTGTACACAACTGATCTGTTTTTCATTATCTTGATTTACAGTTGATGTGTTTATTTGAATTTCTTGTTTATCAACTGAATCAACCACTAGTTTACATAGGTCTTGACCTCTAACAATTTGTGCAGGAGTTATTTCAAGGTCATATTCCTATAGTGATTTCATCCAAGTTTCCCTTTTCTCACCCAACTCTTTTTGTACTAACAGGTTTCTCACAGTGGGGTAAGGAACAACAACTTTAGTTCTGGATTTTAACAGGTAAGACCGGAAGTGTTTCAATGCTTTAAAAACAACATATGCCTACTGATCAACTACTGGGTAATTAAGTTGTGCTCCTTTAAAAGAAGATATCATGAAGGAAATGGGTATCTCATTACTTTCAACATTTTTCTGTGTAAGCACAATGACATAGGATCTGTCATAGGAAAAAGTGTAAAGAGTGAAATCTTGAGAAAAATCGAGACTCATTAGAGAAGGAGCTTCCATTATTTATTTTCTAATTGAATTGAAAGACCGACTTTCTTGAGGTCCCCATCCATACAAAACATCTTTTTTAATTAGATTTTTTAAGGTTCTAACCATTTCTGAGAAGCTCGGGACAAGTCTTCTCACAAAATCTATCTTGCCCAAAAAGGACTGCATGGCCTTTTTGGAAGAAGGAGGGTGAATTTTAGCAATGGCTTGGGTTATTTCAGGATCAATAATCATTCGATCCTTAGACACTATAAACCCAAGTAGTTTACCCTGATCTACTGCAAAGACCGATTTCTTAGGGTTGAGAGATATGTCGAACTTGCGGCATCGCTCCAAGAAAGCCCTAAGGTGAGACAAGTGATCTTTCGTGTTTTTAGAAAAGATAGTGACATCATCAATATAGACCACAACTAATTGGTTAATGAGGCCATGGAAAGAAATATCCATTGCTATCTGGAAAGTGGCACCGACATTTATTAGCCCAAAAGGAATTTTCCTGTAGGCATAAGTTCCCCATAGGGTACAGAAGGTGGTTTTAAGCTGGTTTGAAGGAGACATAAGGACTTGATTGTATCCCAAAAAACTATCTAGCAGAGATAGTCTTTCGAAACCCGACACTTGTTGGATAATTTGCTCCATCGGAGGAACCAGGGAGTTGTCTTTATCAAACGCTCCATTTAGGTTACAAAAATCGACACAGAGTCGAATTTCACCACTTTTCTTCCTTACAGGGATTAACTTTGGCACCCATTGAGTATGTCTAACTGGGAAAATTACCTTTGCACTCAACAATTTGTTTAGTTCCTTTTTAACCACAGGTTCCAATTTAGGATGCATTTTCCTAAATTTCTGTTGAAAAGGCTAAGTCTGGGGCTTCATAGGGATTACATGTTGTATGATGTTCGGGTCAAAAGTTTTCAAGTCATCATACATCCAAGAAAATACATATTTAAATTATTTAAATAATTTTATGAAAGGGGATCCTTCTTGCTCAGAACATCCCTTTCCTAGATTAATATTTTGAGGATTATCTCTTGTTCCTAAATTAACAGTTTCATATATCAAAGAGGAACTGCTAGTTTTGCAGTTGACTAGCCCTCTAAACTTATCATGCAAGTCATAAAAAATTTCTAATCTCACAAGAGATATGGGGATAGAGTTTACCATCTCGGATGTTGATTCAGGAGATCGAGGATTATATATTATTGTGAAGTCTCAGAGATTCTCATCATGAGTGGCTTCATCAATGACGACATCCTGGAAGGTGTCTTCCATATGCATAATGTTGATGATCTGCTGGTCATCATCGAATACTCTCCAATTTGTGATGTTATCTAGAATCGACGACCTGAACAAAAATTCGATCAAAAATGCATTAGGAGAAAGACCTTCAACAGACAACAATTTAGAAACAACATTGGCTAGTAGATCAGCTTCTGAATTACTCATCCTAGGAATATAATTTATATTAAATGATGAAAATTTATGCATCAAACTCCATACCTTGGTTTAGTAACTTTTTAGATGCGGAGACAAACATTATATTGTGTTTCTTACCTTCTTGACAATGATTTCTGAATCAACGAATGCTATCAAATTTTGCACGTCCATATCCAATGCTTTCCTAAGTCCTTGCAGAGGTACTTCGTACTCGACTGTGTTGTTAGTACATTCTAACTCTAATCGACAAGCGATAAAAGTTTTATTACAAGTAGGGTCAACGAGTACACAGCCAACACCTGCTCCTTCTCCGGATTTAGGTCCATCGAAATATAAGGACCATATTTGTGCGTTATTAACAGTACTTGGTGTATTCAGCAAAGATGGTGTCTAAGTATAGGCTGTAAATTCATATTGCTTCCCCGAATCAGTGACAAATGAAATTTTGGTCATGAAGTTACCAAAAAAAGTATTCATTCCCTGCGTTTCAATAGAATTTGCGGATGTAATGAAAGGCTCATTTGGATCATTCAAATTTGTCATGGTATGCTTCAGGTAACGTTCCCTGTTTATTGTGATTTTATTGGGCTATCCATTTTCAAGCAGCTGCAAGTGAGACCAGTCCGTAGAAAAATAACCGTGCAATTGTTCTGACCAATCTCTTCCTAAAAACAGACCATAAACTTAAGGAATATCAACAACGATAATATCAATTATCTGATGAACTTTAGGATTGGATGATAATCTAATCAGCACACTCTTAAGCTCACCGATCACTTTAGCAGTCATTCGATCTAGCTGAATAATTTTAAGATCATAAGGTTGTACCTCTGCATTAATTTTATGGAATACCGAAAGAAGCATCACATTTGATGATGCACCAGAGTCAACCATGCAATTATGTACATTCCTATTAAAAATTTCAAGGTTAATAAAAAAGGCGGGGCATTTTTTCGTGTAGAAACAACGAAATTCTGTCGATTTTTTAGTGTTGTCCCTAAAACAACTTTATTTACATTTACTACAGTTTTTTCTACTAAGTCCCTTTTGTCTTGAGGTTCAGATGTCTTTTTAGTTGGGACATTTTTAGTTGTGTTTGAATCAATTTATGATGATTTTTTTCTCCTAACATCATTCTTTTTACTGTTTTCAGCGATGCTTTGAAGCATTTTCTGCAAAATAAGAGGAAATTTCAACAGTTCAAAAACATAAATATTTTTCCTTAGTTTTTTCATATCTTCAATTAAATCATATTCTAAAATTGGGGTAGCTAAGTTTTGTCTAGTTTCATCTTGCTTTGTTTGTTTAGGAGGCACATTTTTACTTGTTGCTGCAGAAGGC
The DNA here is from genome assembly GCA_000966675.3 of Picea glauca. Classification (NCBI taxonomy): domain Eukaryota; kingdom Viridiplantae; phylum Streptophyta; class Pinopsida; order Pinales; family Pinaceae; genus Picea; species Picea glauca. The sequence continues at coordinate 102,605 of JZKD02S1600894.1, forward strand.
TTGGCTTGTGTTTTACTCCTAGTGTTGTAGGGGTGGATAGTTTCAAAATTTGCTTGAAAGATGTTGTCCGACAAGTGCCCGAAAATAGGAGGGGATGAGTCCTCCTCTTTTGGTACCTCTTCCTCAACTGTGTCATCAGGATTTTCAAGAGGAAAAAAAACAAAATTATCATGTGTTTCTAATATCGTTTGCAAAGAATACTATAAATTTTTGGAATTTAGACCTTATGTGGTCGGGTTAGGCCGGTTTGGAGGGAAAGGCTTGTTGGAGTTACTTCACACACACCTAGAATTTATTTTTCCTAAGATTTTTCATTGTTTATTAGTCATAATTAGTCATTACCCAGTCTCCTATATTTTAGGGGAGAATATTACACATGGAGAATATTCTCTTTCAGTTGACACTTCAGTTTGACTAGTTGAGTTGAGTTTAGATACTGCATTGGTTGTGTTCCCATGTAACATTGGGATCATCACCAGATAATTCTCACTTGACTTGGGATTATCACCAGAATGGCGCATTACCCTTGATTTCCTGAGTTAACTCCTCACTACTCTCTATTCAGTCAGTTAACTGAAGACTAGTTGACTAGTTAACTCAACTAGATGGCAGTTCACTTCCATAATTGCCTAAGAGACTAGACTAGGTGGCAGTTCACTCCCGTAACTTCTAGTGTGTGTCCAGATCACTCTAGACCACCACTATGGCACATTAGTTACTCATGTATCCTATATCTATTGTAAATTATTCACTCTTTGAGTGTGAAAAATGGTTAATAAGAATTCTTCCATTATTTCTCTCTCGCTTCTTCTTTCTCAATTTATCTCTGCAAATGTGTGTCATATTTTCTAGCTAGATCTATTCTATGAAGTTTTAACACACATTTACATTGTATCGGAGCCAATGGACTTCTAAGCAAAAGCTACACCAAATTATTTTTGCAGGTACTGAAGATTGAAGAACGTAGAAAAGATGGAATATATGTTTTACTCACCGATAATACTTCTCATGCCTCATAACTATTTGGAGTGGAAGCCAAAGATTCTAATTATTATTAGAAGTAGAGGCTTATACCATATAACCATGGCAATGGAAGTAGACCCTGATTTCGCCGATGGGAAAAATGACTTTCTCAATAAACAAGATATGGACATAGTATTTATATTCTTGTCTATTTCTCCAGAAATTCTCCATCAAGTATATGAAGAATCACAAGAATCAAATCCAAATGAATTATGGACCAGATTGGAGGTTCTATTTGGGAATAAAAAAAATTGTGAATATTGCATGCAGGAGGTTGAACAGATAAAGCTAGAAGAGAAGCCATCAGAAGATCAAGTCTCTTATTATGAAGAGTCTTCTACAAAAGTTTTTGCACAAATTTGTACTACATTAATTGAATATGATGTATACTCCATTTCAGATTTTTTTTCTGAATTTCATGTGGAATATATATGGCATGCATCCTAGAGGTCACATGTAGACACTTTTCCATGCCCAATGCATGTATCTCAGGAGACAAAAAGGGAGCCGCACACATCAGACTCAATTATGATCTTTTATGAGCACAATTTGTAGAAAAACATTGGATATTTTAATTCCTCTCAAGAAAATATCCAATTTAAAAAAATAAATCATCTGAAACGGAGTCCGGGAAGTGAATTTATGATCGTTTTAAAATCAACAAAATTTCAGCATTTTTTTCGGAAACAACCGCACGGTTTTCAAATTTTCATCCAAATTTTATTTGGATATTCTTCATTAAAAGAGGATAAAGTGGTTATGTATGGAAACCTCAATGGTGCATCTACTTCATTAGATCCATAAATCTACATCTTCAACAAAATCTTCAACGAACAAAAACTTGCACAGTTGTGAGGTCTTCTTAGAGTGAAGGACATGGTTGCTTAGCAACTACTTTTTGTTCCTTCTCATTTTTTTTTATGCATTGTAATTTGAGGGGTGGGGCAGGAGAGGGGGTGTGTTTCGCATGAGTTTTTCTCTCTTTTCTCATTTATTTCAGTGTATCTTTTGTATTTGGGTACCTAACATGCCCTCGTTGTCGGGACCCATTCTTTATTTTCACCATAGTGATGTTCAGAGGGGGTGTTGGAGTTACTTCACACACACCAAGGATTTATTTTTCCTAAGGTTTTTCCTTGTTTATTAGTCATAATTAGTCATTATCCAATCTCCTATATTTTAGGGGAGAATATTCCACTTGGAGAATATTCTCTTTCAGTTGACACTTCAGTATGACTAGTTGAGTTGAGTTTAGATACTGCATTGGTTTTGTCATCATGCAACATTGGGATCATCACCAGCTAATGCACACTTGCCTTGGGATCATCACCATACTAGCGCATTACCCTTGATTTCCCGAGTTAACTCCTCACTACTTTTTGTTCAGTCAGTTAACTGAAGACTAGTTGACTAGTTAACTCAACTAGGTGGCAGTTCACTCTCGTAACTTCCTGAGAGAGTAGACTAGGTGGAAGTTCACTCCCGTAATTGCTAGTGTGTGTCCAAATCACTCTAGACCATCACTATGGCACATTAGTTACTCATGTATCCTATATCTATTGTAAATTATTCACTCTTTGAGTGTGGAAAACGGTTAATGAGAATTCTTCCATTCTTTCTCTCTTTCTTCTTCTTTCTCAATTTCTCTCTACAAATGTGTGTGGTATTTTCTATCTAGATTTTTTTTTTGTGCACGTTCAACACATTTACAAGGATTTCTAAATGGAGGTATGAAAATTCCTTTTCTTACAGATGCCTCCTCGACTGATCTTTTCAAGTCAACGACCTGATTGAATAGTTTTTGGAAAGCTTTCTGCAAGCTCTCCAAGTCTAAAGTTTCTTGTTAATTTTTTGTTTGAGGAGGCCTAGTGAGAATTTCTATTTTCTTCTTAGAGGATGAATTTGCTTTAGCTTCACTATTTAGATTATCTTTTAAGCTTAATATATCTTTCTCGATTTGGATTTCCTCCTCAAAGGCTTCCGACAAAGTGTTTTTCTTAGACCTTTTAACCCATATGGCTATGTTATTTTGCAAGGACTTAGCATAATATGCAACAATTAAGATTTATGCTGGCATCAAATCTGCAGAGATTTTGTTCTTTAACGTCGGGAACCTTTGGTTAAAGTCCTTCACTTTTTCTTTAGGGTTCATTTTTAAGCTAGAGAGTTCTATAATCAAGACCTCCAGATATTTATTGTCTCCAAATTTTTCAAGGAACCAAGTTTCGAACTTGTCCCAAGAAACGATGGCCTAGGGCTGTTGAGCGAAATACCATGTGAACGAATTTCCCTCAAAAGTATAAGGAAATAATCTGCATACTACATTCTCGTATTCAATGCTCCAGAGTCTAATGGCCAATATAAATTTCTTTCAGGCCCTCCTTCTAGCACCATTTGTTGATGGGCGTATGTGACACACCATCAACTGGAAGGTCAAATCCAGACTGGGGTTGTATAAATAACCCAATCTGTTTGGAATGAAATGACCCGACAAGTTTAATGGTTCTGTTGGCCAACCAAAATCCTAAAAATAAAAAAAGAACAGAAACTAATCTAGAAAGTTAAGATACTAAGAAGATGAGTTAAATAATTACAAGCATTCAAATGGAAACACGAATATGTACACATGGTTATGAACAATGTATATACAACTTGCAATATTTACTGGATATCTTGCAAAATGGATGTTCTTGAAAGTGTTTATAAAAGAGATAAAGAAAGCACATAAATTTTTTTGTTTTCTTTTGAATATTTAAAAGTCTAAAACTAATGAATACTAAACAAATGTAATTGAAATAAGAGTAGATAAACAATCAAAGCTAATTCAAGATGTACTTATTTCATTAATAAATAATCTAATTAAATAACAAGTAAACCAACCTATAACTAATGATTAAACTTAATTTATATTCCTATGTAATTTGAGCTCCTAACAGTCCTTCATATGAGTGAAACCTATAATAGAACAATGATAACTCTCCCAGAACAAACTCAAAGATGCATTGGTGTCAGAATATAACAACAAAAAGATAAATGTACAGATATGGTGATCTTATGATAATCAACACTTATAAAAAGAGGAAACTCAATCCAAAGCATTAATATAATCCATCATTTAATATCTAGAATAAATCGACAATAATCAAATGGTGGATTGATCACAGATGTAAAATGGAATAACAAATTACAGAGATCATCAAAATACTTAACAATATTAAATACCATATGATAACCAAACTAAAGTTGCATCAAACATAATAATATTTCATAATATGGATGCAATAAATGAAACATAATGGGGTAAGCATCACACAGGTCTAAACCCAAATAGTGAGCAACTTCTCCATAACAGTTTTCAAAATCATATGTCCATAATGTATCTCAACATAAGATGTCTTCACTACTAAAAATGATCACTATTTAAACTAGTTTAGGATTCACAAACTCTTATCATGCAAGATAGAGTGCAATCCCCCAAAAATAGATAGTATTACAAAAATAGTACAACTTGAATCCACTCCTGTAGGAGTTGGTTTGTCAAAATAATACAAAGTTTTATCAACATAAAAGAAAGAAACTACTAAATAATAGAGCGTATGATCCAAGATGGTTGTTGGCCCTTGACCAAGTTTTGAGGATCCTTGGTCATGTTTGACCTACTTTTGGGACTTCGACAGGCTTTCGAAGACGGAGCGCAAGGGAAAGTAGAGATCGCGGGATCTCATCCCTTTTTAGGGATTTTTGGGTTTTGGGATTATGTCACGGGAGTGGGGATGTTGGCCCATGGGTTTACCCATGTTTTGGCCCATTTGGTAATGTACAAATAGAAATATAGGCGATGCAGGAAGTAGTTCGATCTATGTGATCGAAGGAGGGACAAGTATGTGATGCTAAGCGCTAAGTGTTAATTGCTAAGTGCAAGTGGTAATTGTAATTGCTTCGTGCATACTGTGTGAGACTTGTAGAGCTAAGTGCAAGTGATTGTAAGAGACTGTGGAAGGCTTTGTGATGTACTTCAGGGAAGGAGGATCTAGCGAGGTGCGCAGATCTCATGTCCTCTACAGAGTAATATATCATGGCTCTGTGCATGTAGAAGATTGATAGAAAGAAATAAAGAAGAAGATTTGGTGGACGTAGCCCCAGGGTGGGGGTGAACCACGTATATCCTACATTGTGGTTGCTATGTGATTTATGGTTGTTCTCTTATCTATGTCATTGAATTCTTAGTGCATTGATGTATGCTTAGGAGGATCTAATATGGTAGCTTAGTGCTGAATAATGTGAATAAATGCTAGTTCTGATCTATGTTGGTATGCTTAGTACTTGAATAATTGAATCTATTGATCTGTATAAACACTGCGTTGATCTGTTGTTAGGGTTTATCTACGCTATAAACTAAGGCTGAATATTAATGAACTGTAACTGCTAAGTTCTATGTTGAGGTTTTACAATCACAGATCTGTGTCCTAGATAAGGCTGTAGACACTGGAGTCGTGCAACCACCCCTGCATATACCTCGAGTGAGACTTCATCTGCTTCGCAGGTGTTGCCGAAAGGGCCGATAGTTAGGTTTTTGTTGGTGCGCTATTGTAGCGTTGAACCCTGGGTTTGCCCCTGTGCCAACAATGGTTCCTCCATTTAAACATTAGCATAATTATCATTTTCCTGTAGATAGAACAACATAAATGATATTCAGAAAATAATGCTAACTAATATTCAGAAATAGAATGGCTACAAAATCATAGATTCTATAGCTAGTCTTATTATTAACAAAGAAAATCAAAATTAAATCTTACTATTTTGATTTTTCATAACAGAATGAAATAAAATCAGACAAAATATT